>VYZU01012063.1:2492-51893 GCA_013401355.1 Ceyx cyanopectus
CCTTGCAAAATGAGAAGTTTCAATTATCCAGGAGGATGTAACATACATAACACCATGTACTCATTTAACAACTAACCCCAAACAACAAAAAAACCAAAGAAAAGAAAAAAGAAAAAGTGGAAGAAAGGAAAAAATGTGTTGGTTCCAATACTATGCTTTTTCAACTAGAAATCTTCCGAGCACTCTGTAAACATTGTGCAATTTAGTTCCACAAAGTTCCAAGAAGGACACTGAACAGGTACAAGGTTTCCTATCTGTGTAAAGTAAGGAGAAGATGAGAAGTTGTAAGGTACTGGAATGAGACTGCAGGAATTTGGATTCCTGTGCCAGTCTCACCAGAAATACCCAACTCGACATTAGGAAAGTTACTTAGGCCAAAATTCAAAGGTATTTTTTAAAATCGGCTACATTGCCAGATCTTCAAATGCTCCATAGCTGGATTTTATTGTATGAAAAGTTACTGCAAAATATTTTCAGGAATGGTTAGAGAAAACAAAACCAGTCTCTGGCACCTCCTGAATCTGGCACTGGTGATTAGCTCTAGAGTCAATACACATGCTTCGTGTTATGCCAATCTGAGGTCTTGATAAGCTTGGGTTTAAACCTCTCTCTGCAAACTGAAGTTGCTAATATTGTCTTATTCACATGTCTGTTTAGGAGCTCAGCTTTTTGGAGCAAGGGCTGTCAATACTCTATGTGTTCGTTCTTTGCCTGAAACAAAGTCACAAAGGAATATCAATACTATAAATAATTACTAATAATGTAACAACAAGACAATATTAAAAAATAAGTATTTTTTAATCTTTAATGGGGCAAACTCAACTTAACTATGCTGATTCTCTAGCTCAGGCCATCACAGCTTTCCCAAGGTGAAAGAAGACCTGACTCAAAGAAGGGTTAAGGTTCATATATGCCCTCTTATCTCTCTGGGGCAGGTCCACTTCCCAGGACAGACCATGGGAAGCCACTGTCTTTATAACCCCAATCTTGCATAAGTGAAGTTTGCTGTGATTGATAAACACATGGAAAAGTCCTCGTCCTTCTTCTAGGAAAATCAAAAGCTTTGCACTTATGCCAGCAAGAAACCACCTGTGGCCAAATACCATTAGTCCTGTGGTTTTTTTTTCCAGCAGCAATGTCTACAGCCAGGGCATGATGAAAAGATATATCAGCATGTTAGTATTTATTCTGAAATGACAGCATTGGGTTTGCCAAGTGACAGACTGAATGCAACAAGTCTTTGATTCTGGCAGGCAGTTTCTTTCCAGAGTCCCAAAGGTTGAGCAAACTAGGAAAGAACTATTTTTATATTCAGACTGCATAGTCAGGACTCTAGGGAAATTGTTTTGTTTTACTTGAAAATCTTTGGAACATTAAATTTTACAGATATAGTTTCACATCTGCTTCCACACTTCTAAGACATTAACAGGTGATCTGACCTCTTTTCAGCCTCATTAGACTTACTAAATAATTGCAAGCAAACAATCAGACCCCTCTGAAGGAGAAAAGCATCCAGACAGTGCAAGTAAAATGTATTCTTAATTGGAATATCCATACACCACTGAGTATTGCTTGGGCTCACTGCTGCTGTGTGATTTAATGCAGCAATCTGTACCTCCCCCTATGTCCAATAGTAGCATGACAAGGGATTTTGAAGTGCATGCATCTGGGAAATGCATATACTGGGGAGAAAGCAAGGGAGTGGCTGCAAATTTATAGTAAGTTTTATATAAGCAGTGACAAATCAAGAGTTCTACCAAAGTTCAAAGTTGGAGAGAACATGTTGCAAAGGGGGATTTTGATAAAAATACATGGCTAGGCAGTAACAGAACCTGTGGCTGCTTAGACACAGTGCAAAACAGAATGGTTGGGGTTGGAAAGGACCCTTAAAGGTATTTTAGTCCTACGCCCCCTGCAGTGATCAGGGATATCTTCCACTAGATTAGGTTGCTCAAGGCCCTGTCCAACCTAACCTTGAGCACTTCCAGGAAAATCAAGCCTAAAGCATCTCAAATAGGGAACTTAAAATGGAGGAATAAAAAAAAAAAAGACACTTCTTGAAATCAAACAGAAAATTTGTTGCTTGGGACTTGGCATAGCCACAAGAATTTGCACAAAGAGGTGAAATTGAGGGCCCTATAATATCTCCCAGTTTAAATCAGTAATGTTTCTTCACTCACGTTTCACTCCCATGCCATGTACAGCTCAGGAGGTGGCAGCGAGAGCAGGACTGCGCCAGTTCTTGATTAATTCTGATATCCAAAGTATTCATCACATCCTTGGAAGGAACAAGAAGCAGACTGAAAGAGAGGAGACACCTGAGTGATCAGGAAGTACTGAGTGAAAGGAAGTCTTGGAAGTGCCTTTCCTGTCACTGTGACGCATGGCCATATTGATCAAGGGAAGAATCTGGTCAAGTTATTTTAGTTCTCCAAACTTTTTCCTNAAAAAGAAAAAAAAAAAAAGAAAAAGAAAAAAAAATAGGAACAACAGGACAAATACTCAAAAAACTTGATCCATTGCTGGATTTTATTGTATGAAAAGTTACTGCAAAATATTTTCAGGAATGGTTAGAGAAAACAAAACCAGTCTCTGGCACCTCCTGAATCTGGCACTGGTGATTAGCTCTAGAGTCAATACACATGCTTCGTGTTATGCCAATCTGAGGTCTTGATAAGCTTGGGTTTAAACCTCTCTCTGCAAACTGAAGTTGCTAATATTGTCTTATTCACATGTCTGTTTAGGAGCTCAGCTTTTTGGAGCAAGGGCTGTCAATACTCTATGTGTTCGTTCTTTGCCTGAAACAAAGTCACAAAGGAATATCAATACTATAAATAATTACTAATAATGTAACAACAAGACAATATTAAAAAATAAGTATTTTTTAATCTTTAATGGGGCAAACTCAACTTAACTATGCTGATTCTCTAGCTCAGGCCATCACAGCTTTCCCAAGGTGAAAGAAGACCTGACTCAAAGAAGGGTTAAGGTTCATATATGCCCTCTTATCTCTCTGGGGCAGGTCCACTTCCCAGGACAGACCATGGGAAGCCACTGTCTTTATAACCCCAATCTTGCATAAGTGAAGTTTGCTGTGATTGATAAACACATGGAAAAGTCCTCGTCCTTCTTCTAGGAAAATCAAAAGCTTTGCACTTATGCCAGCAAGAAACCACCTGTGGCCAAATACCATTAGTCCTGTGGTTTTTTTTTCCAGCAGCAATGTCTACAGCCAGGGCATGATGAAAAGATATATCAGCATGTTAGTATTTATTCTGAAATGACAGCATTGGGTTTGCCAAGTGACAGACTGAATGCAACAAGTCTTTGATTCTGGCAGGCAGTTTCTTTCCAGAGTCCCAAAGGTTGAGCAAACTAGGAAAGAACTATTTTTATATTCAGACTGCATAGTCAGGACTCTAGGGAAATTGTTTTGTTTTACTTGAAAATCTTTGGAACATTAAATTTTACAGATATAGTTTCACATCTGCTTCCACACTTCTAAGACATTAACAGGTGATCTGACCTCTTTTCAGCCTCATTAGACTTACTAAATAATTGCAAGCAAACAATCAGACCCCTCTGAAGGAGAAAAGCATCCAGACAGTGCAAGTAAAATGTATTCTTAATTGGAATATCCATACACCACTGAGTATTGCTTGGGCTCACTGCTGCTGTGTGATTTAATGCAGCAATCTGTACCTCCCCCTATGTCCAATAGTAGCATGACAAGGGATTTTGAAGTGCATGCATCTGGGAAATGCATATACTGGGGAGAAAGCAAGGGAGTGGCTGCAAATTTATAGTAAGTTTTATATAAGCAGTGACAAATCAAGAGTTCTACCAAAGTTCAAAGTTGGAGAGAACATGTTGCAAAGGGGGATTTTGATAAAAATACATGGCTAGGCAGTAACAGAACCTGTGGCTGCTTAGACACAGTGCAAAACAGAATGGTTGGGGTTGGAAAGGACCCTTAAAGGTATTTTAGTCCTACGCCCCCTGCAGTGATCAGGGATATCTTCCACTAGATTAGGTTGCTCAAGGCCCTGTCCAACCTAACCTTGAGCACTTCCAGGAAAATCAAGCCTAAAGCATCTCAAATAGGGAACTTAAAATGGAGGAATAAAAAAAAAAAAGACACTTCTTGAAATCAAACAGAAAATTTGTTGCTTGGGACTTGGCATAGCCACAAGAATTTGCACAAAGAGGTGAAATTGAGGGCCCTATAATATCTCCCAGTTTAAATCAGTAATGTTTCTTCACTCACGTTTCACTCCCATGCCATGTACAGCTCAGGAGGTGGCAGCGAGAGCAGGACTGCGCCAGTTCTTGATTAATTCTGATATCCAAAGTATTCATCACATCCTTGGAAGGAACAAGAAGCAGACTGAAAGAGAGGAGACACCTGAGTGATCAGGAAGTACTGAGTGAAAGGAAGTCTTGGAAGTGCCTTTCCTGTCACTGTGACGCATGGCCATATTGATCAAGGGAAGAATCTGGTCAAGTTATTTTAGTTCTCCAAACTTTTTCCTTCTCCTTTTTTCCATCAGCTCATTAAGCAGGCTCTGGTGGCAGTGCCTGAACAAAATGGTTGTTATGCCATAGTACTAAATTATCTTTCCACAGGCATAAGGCTTGATTTATAAAAGGTCTTTACAGTGGGCTCACACTTTAGAAGTCATCTAAAAGAAAAAAGACCAGAATGGGCTTTGTGGGATCACAAAGGTACAGGAAATACCCTGGAAAAATTTAGTTATGCTCATGTGCTAAATTAATCCTAAGTGTTTTGAGGTCTCTCTAGAAATGAAGAAAGCCCAGTTATTTAAGGATCAAACATGCCTTTCACTTGTCTTCTGTGTATCTTACAAAGAGCGTTCATTATCCACAAAACTGGTGCAACAAAACCGCATCAGTGGCCATTTAGTTCCTGCACCTAGACACACTACAGTGGTTGAAAGCGAGTTCAGTTTCCAGTCAAGTCACATGAAGGTCTCTCTTCTCAAGAACACAAAAAACACAAGCAATGCTGCTAATGTAGTCCCACAGGATTGGTGTGCCCTAGGATGCAAACATGTATGATCACTGAAAAAGGAACAAACCCCACCATCATATTCCACTTCCTATTTCTACTTTCCAAGGGAAGACTTGACCACTGCCTGGAAGTGGATGGTGCAAGATGGAGTTTAGAGACACCTATTCACGTCTAACCCCTTGTGTCTGCTTGCTCAAGAGTAATCTGTGAGATGGTAAGGTCATCTCTGCACTCATGCACACCAGCATCAACCAGTAGCAGTGCTTCAGAAGGACCAGTAGTCCAGTGTTGCAAGACTGAACAGAAACCTGAGCAATCTGGGGTCATTGTAACAAAGCTCTGGAATGCCCTGGAGTGTATGTTCCTGCATATCTCAAGATTTCCTTCAGCTGTCAGCAGCAGAAGAAAGGTTAACAGTAAAAGGGCAGCCCAGACCCAGCACTTGGAGTTCAACAAATTCTAGCCTGGAGCAATAAGAAGAAAGAAAAGGCTTATTCTGTTTCACATGGAAATGTAGAACATTTAATCTGGTGCAAGATGTTGTCCCATCTTGGACAGCAGCCAGAAGCTGGAGTCTGAGAAGGGGGCAGGAGAATGAAGCTGGTCCATGGATGTGGACTAACATGTTGTTTGCAGACGATAGAGTGTTCTGCTTTCTAAAGGCAACTGCATTGCAAATCAAAACCTGCCTTGTGTGCCTAGAGCAGAGTGAGCTGTTCTTGAGTCAACTCCAGCTTTTTTACTGGTATTATTTCTAATTCTTCAGGAGATATGGAGCAGAGTTAATCATGCATTTTATTTTCCCCTTTTCAAAGAAAAAAGATCCAAATATCATGAAAGTCAAAAGGAGTTTTCAGCCCTTGATGGGACCTGGATAGCAAGAAAGAGAAAAAGGCTTTATTTCAAGGGATACCCATCACTCACTGACAGTGATCAATGAGTCCTGAAAAAAAAAAGAAAAGGGAAGATTTGGAACACTGAGCTCATTTGGCATGCAGACAGCATCTCCCGCTCCCCGCATGTCCAGCTCAGTGGCAGAGTGATGAGTAAAGGTCACTGTGATGACCCCAGTCTGGGTAATGTCCCCATATGGTGAACTGACACACAGACCTGTACAATGAGCTGTCAGAGGAAAAAAGACTGGACATGTCTTCACATTTAAATTGTACTGTCAAAAACTTCAGACAGAAACGTGTGTTTTCAGTCTTAAATCACACTGCCTAGCACAGACGGGAAAAGGCTGGTGCTTGGAAAGCTTTTCAGGGTCTTGTTCCAGTAAAACAACAAGGAATTCTGCATCAATTCCCCTCTGAAAAAATATCATAGCTGATATAGTAAGATTAAGTGGATGAGATTATGCAGTAGTATAACATCATTTATAAAGATTATTCTTAATAACTACAGAATTACTTCAAGAATGAGCTTCTTAATAGAGGCTGCTGAAATCATTGTGGAGAAATCAATAACAATACAAATATCAATTTTTCAGTTACATAGCATCATAGTCAACAAAAGAGTGCAGACACTCAAAGCTCTCTCCCCAGCTGCTGCTGAAGGCTCCAATGAATCCCTCGGTGGAAGTCATTCATGATCTTTCCATCTGCTTGGCCAGGCCTTAGAGAGACCCTAGAGATATTGCAGCCTGCGTGCAGACAGTCTGAGCACCAGAAAGTAAGGCTTTGTGCTCCAGATTTTGCATTCCTCATTCAGTCTCTTACACCACAGACCAGACAAATCCCATGGAGCTCAGTCTTGGCAAAATGGGCTTTCTCTTAGTTTCACTACTGAACTGTGTCCTTGCCACCACCAGATACCCTATTACTTTGATTCTGCAAAAGGGGAGTTGGGCACATGCATAAGTGTCTTCTGTCTTGTTCCTTTCAAAACATTTTTACTGTTACTGGTCACTGCTACTGAAAATATCTGAGCTCAGGTAGTGGGGGAATGATTGCACTGAGAGCCACACAGATGTTGACACAGACCTTCTGCAGGTCTCCTTGGCTAGACAAGGGGAGGAGTACGTATCTTTCTGATGGCATTGTTCCTTTTTATGATACTCCAAGAATGGACACAGTCCTTGCTTCATCACCTCACAATGTGGGTCACACTATTGTTCATAGGATTTCCTGTCCTAGAAGGTATATGCATGGTGGACAGGAATTTGGGTTTTCACAGTGAGACAGTGCTGGCAGGGAAAGGAGAAATGGGGGAGTCAGGATATTTGGAAAATCCAGATCCCTCAGTCTGGATGTAGCAAAAGGACCATGAAAAACCCTCTGGGTGATCAGGACCCGAAGACAAACCTACCGGCCATTTCTTCTGGGGAATCTAGACCCATCTTGAACCCCTGCCAGGCAGACACAAACTTGGAAAAAGCAGTGTCTCCACCTTTCACAGGCTGGAGCAGAGCTGAACTCCTGGTGGCACCAGTCAGGACATTTCTGCTAGAGAAGAGGAATTCATAGGACATTGCACCTGGGAGGTGCCAAAAACAACCAGAAGCTTCCAGCCTCCCATACACAGGTACCTAAAATATCCTCTAAAATGTGACTAACCTGTATCAATTGCTGGCACAAAAGGGAGAATAGGGTCCCTTCTGAGCCTTTCCAAACCACTGGCAAATGCTTGTTGTGAACTAGCTCACAGCACCCTCCTTGGAAGAGCAGGCTGGAGCCACTTGCCCTACATGTTCACTCTTCATTATGATTAACTCCTCCGTCATAGAGAGGGACACAAGCATCCATCTCCACTCAGCCAACTGGAATCACTGTCCAGTACACCCCATGCCATTTATCACTGGCACTTACGTGGGAGAGGATGACTGCAGGTGCCATTTGTGTCAGTGTCGCTGCAGGAGCTGACTGATTAATTAAAGCCACGCAGCCCCCAGGCTGCTGGAAGGGCAAGGAGGAGCAGGAGGGATCGTTTGTTAGCTCTCCCTTAACACTTGCTGTCTCCTTCAAAGGCCCTTTAGTAGAAGCACACAAATCCCACAGCAGAAGCACACAAATCCCACAGTGCCTTTGAGCCACGGAGATGTGAAGGCTGATCTGCCCTGGGCATGGCTCTTAGGGGTCACTGTTAGTGGAGGTCCATACCCCAGGAAGAAGCAGGAAGGCTCTGTGGATTCACCCCATCTCCTGCAGCTTGTTTTTAAACATGCTGCTTTAAAAAAAAAAAAAAAAAGTGACAACAATGGAAAAGAATCCCAGCAAAAACGGAGATAATTAACAATTGCCCCACATCCTGCAAACCAGAAATCTCTATTATTCATGGACCAGAGCTGATGGGTGCAATACCGTCTCTTTTTGTTCTCACATTACAATTGCATCCATCCAATTTCACCAGCCTTCACATAAACCTCAGTTACACCAATTCCAGTAAGTCTGGACAGATACTTGTGTGAGACCAACACCAGACCCCGTCACTCAAGTCCTCAAGCTGTTCTAGAAGACCTGTAAAGAGAGATCCCAAAGTGCTGCCTGCCCATTTTCAGATAGGCTGTGTTTTGTAACTGCATGAACCTCAGTGACAGAAAAGCCACATAAGGGTTGCCCAAGGGAAAGAAGTCATTCAGGTATGAGGCAAGTCTGACTCTCTGGGGATGAGGCTACACCACACTGGAGCAGCCATTTGCAATTGCCAGCCATTCCTGGCACAGAGGCACCGACCTACTTCCTACAGCACGGTCGTTGCACATTCACCCACAACCAGGCAGTTTTCCTCACTGCTCTGGGATAAAAAACTCTTCCTGATCACTGGCCAAGACCCTTTCCCATACTTTGAGACTAGGAAGCAGATACATTGCACTGTGGAGAGACATCAGCCAGGACCCTGCTCATTTTCAATACTTGCTTACGTCTTGCTGGAGCAAAGGGCACTGGTTTCTCTATTATGTATGTGCAATCAAAATAAAGAGAATTCTTGAACTTTTAGCACTCTAGAGGTATTGCCTATTTCCCAGACTCAAAATAGCCAGTTGGCACAGTTTAAAGGTGGCTTACACTCAGATTTTTAGCCTGCCAAGTAACTTTATTTCAGGGAACAGCACTACAGTGCTCAATCCTGAGCAGTTGTGCACACCCCTTGCCCTAGTCTTCCATCGATAAAACTAGAGGAGACTAAAAGAAAAGATTTAGGGAAATTTTGCCAAAAACGGAATGTGTATCTTTTGGATTGTCCAAGAGAAAAGTAAAGATTTTCATGTTATTAAATTAGCTTGCTACCCCTGATCAGTTTTCTAGGACATTGAAACTGAGAGCTCAGGGAAGAGTTAGGAAAGGAGCAGCCAAGTGGGTAAATTCCCTCTGCTCTACAGCAGCAGTGCCAGGGACACCATGGTCAGGATGAAAAGCCAACACCTGAGCTCCAGAAGAGCATTTATCTGGGTGTACATCCCTGTACCCTACAAGGACCAAATACCCACAGAGGCTGAGGCACTGCAGATGCAGATCAGTGGAAGTCTCATGAATTGCATTTAAAACCAAAAAAAGCTTAACATCTGTGTATCCTGTTGGGCACTATGATCAAAGCCAGGGAAAAAAAGAAAAATAAAAAATAAAATCGTTTAGCAACCACCAAAACAGTAAAGCAGATGATTTGCTGCACGACCTCCACTGTCCCGTCCCATCCCATCCCTAAGCAGCAGCCAGGCCTCTGTGTGCCTGGGCAGCCTCCAGCCTTGTACAGGGGCTTCCCCCACAGCAAAGCACAGATAGGACCCGGATAATCCCGATGGGGTGGGCAGCGCGCTTTCCAAATACAGGGTTAAACACACCCAAATGCAGAGTGCTGGCCTCTCCCTCATCACCTCTCTCCTGTTTGGAGGACAGATCCTCTCCCATGCCTTCTGCTCGTCCCCAGCATCGGGGTGAACATCTTTTCCCTTCCCACCGCTCTGCAAAGCTCGTTCGCGCACACGCCGCCTCCCCCGGGAGCCGACGAAACCAGTCCCGGCTGCGCCTTCGATCCCGCAGCCTTTGCTGCCACCTACAGCCCCAGGACTCCCCGGGGGGCACGGGCTGGGGACTGGCATGGGGTGCACACTCCCCGGAACCCTCCTGAGAGCCGTGGCCATTGTTGGCCCCCCCGCAGAGCTCCCCACGGCCAACTGAATAATGCATAGACAGTAATTTAGTTCAGGCAATTCGCCCTTTTTTGTCTGCAGGTTTAATCATTGGGAGATAAATTGCCCGCATCTCTGGCTTCCCGGACGAGGAATCGTTAGGGGCCAGACCTGCAATTTATTATATTTTGGCAGAGAAAAGGTTTAACCACACTTCAGTGGGGTGAAGGAAGGAGCCCTTACAAAGACCATTAATTAATACTGCTAAATACTTGCCTCTAATCCCATGCATTCATAGGCAGAATGCTTGCTATTATTTGAGGCACAGGAGAAACCAAGGCAGTGGGAACCTGCATGATACCCTGCACGTACCTATATATTCCAAATGACTTAATGCTGCATACTTGTGCATTCCAACATCATCCTCCCTTCCCTCACTACTGAGAGGCATCTTGCCATAGCACCACTCCAATATAAAAATAACAACAAATATTAACTCCTATAGAAAGAACTTACTCAGTAGGTCTCTCTCCCAGAGTGGTGGCAAATACTGCCCTACCTGGGTACAAAAGGGTGGACTCCCCAGGAGTAAACTGGAGGCTGGACTTGAGATGTGTAATAACAGCACCCATGCAGAGATGAGCCTCCTGCCAATGTACTAGGAGATACATGCTCCCTTGTCTCTTCATATACACAGGCTTTATGGCAAACTTAGAAAATGAACTTTAATGTAAGGTCATTTTTTACATAGTAAGTGTATTCCTTTTTTAACCAAATGCATGCACTTTAATAGTAGATACTATGAAAGTATCAGGATGACATTAGCAAAGCTAATCTAACTGTTCAGTAGAAAAACATAAGAAATGAGAATTCAGACAAATTTTCAACATTTTTCATTTCCTGTTTCCTCCCTCCTCTCCTTTTGCCTTTCCTTTCTCTATGTCTTTCCTCTTTTTTCTCCTTACCACTTCCCTTTTCTTCCCCTGGAAGAGCACTGCCTGTTTTGTTTGGGCATCAATCTCTGTGTCCTGAGATTCCCGGTACATGCTGCAGCATTCAAACACAACTCAACACTGGCACATTTCAACAACTTGATCACATCATAGGGCTTCACCAACCTGGCAATGAAGAAAAAAAATGAACAGCACACTCACAGAGCCAAAAAATCTCTTCACATTAAATCCCTTGCTCACTCAAAAGAGCTTTAGATCCCAACCTCAACAACACTTTTTTCAGTGATTGCACCATATAAAGATTTTGGAGAACTTTGCATCATCTGCAAAGATGCCAAGGGAATACATTTAGCAAGCAGATTAACCAAAGAAACAAAGCAGACAGATGGGGAAACTGTATCTACCACATACATGCAACCAAAGCTAACCTGAAGTGGTGCTGAAGAAATGTGAGAACAAACAAGTGAGCAATAGGAGGACTCATTGGCCCATTCAGCCATATGCATATTGGCATTTGACTCTTGACTATTCTGTATAGCTGATGAAGAGACAGAAGAGGAGTATACCAGAATATCTTTTTGTTGCTTACAATGAAAACCTTCTGCCAAAACCCCCTAGATTTCTTAGACCATCATTAGCATGATCATAACTCTTGCTTAAGTAGTAATTCCTCTTTACTGGAGCAACGAAATCAGCATATATTGAACTAAAGGGGGGGCGGGGGGGGAAATCTCTACCTTTCATGCTTATTCTCTACCAGCTTAAATATAAAGTGGTAGAATTAAGACCTGAAGTCTTGTATTCTCAACAATGCTTGGTATTTATGGAACCATTCAATATCCTTAATTCAGTAATAAGGCTGTGTGTAAAATACTGCAATAAATAATTTGCCGATGCAAATTTTCATCACTTCATTAATTTCATGTTAAAAAAGGATTGAATGATTTTCACTAAGAATGAGTGGTCATATACTTAGCTGCTGGAAAGCTGCTAGGCCAATTGTAGGAAATTTGTCATGCCAGATATTAAGATTGGAAAAATTAGAAAGGCAGAGAAAAACTTTCTGCCCCTGTAGTAACACGCCAGTCTCATCTGTAATTTAATTAATTTATAATAGAAGAGAATCTTTTTTTTTTTTATGTTCTCTGGGACTCAGACAGGAAAATAATTTCAATCATCAGCTCTGAGACAAAGACATAAACCCCCATTATTCAAAGTGTAAAGAAGGGAAATGTATCAGTCAGGCAAGAAAAAAGTTTACACTGATTAAACATATTTTCCAACTCATACCAGGACAAAACAAAGCACATGGTGCTTTGGCTCTGTAGCAACATTCTCTCCCAAATACAAGAGCAGAGGTTCAGTAATGTGAGCTGATATGCACACCATGCTCCTTCCAGATCTTCACCCAGAGATTTCCAGCTCAACAGCTCCTGGTTCAGACTTCCAGCAGCCCACAGACTCAACAACCCCACCCAGTCGCCTTTGAATCAAGCCTGTCATTCCTGGGTTTGTGCAAACACTTGTGCATGTGCAAGAGGGGAAATGCAGGGAGGTGACCATCGAGCACACGCTCAACCACCAAAAGGGGCTGACACAAGTTTGCATGACTGGAGGAAATAAGCAGTGGCTTGGACCACAACAAACACTTGCGGTCTGGCATCCCATTGGTGATCTTGTGACTCTTGTCATCCCCACAAGACAAGAACCCCCTCCTCGTCTTAATCTGTTCCACACTCTAAGAGCGGCCTGAGGCCTTGTTCAAAGGTTTGACATCAGCAACCCAAGTGCAAAATAAAAGGAAGAGCTGGCCATGCTCCATGGATTCATCTTGCTGATGTCTCATCCGTGCCAGTTGGAGTTAGTTATCAAGGAAGAGCTGCAGAAACTACAAGTGCTGAAAGGATTTGGAATGTCATATATGGCATAAACAGGAACTGAAGCTTCTCAGCAGGACCTACTTGTTCCTTGTGGTTTGGGGAAGATAGAGCACAGTTTGCTTCAGCACAGTCTTCCTTTCCCTCAGATCAGAAGGCAACTACTCAGAGACTGCTAAAGCAGGTAGCACCAGGGTAAAAAGGGAGACATTTCTAAAATGCCAGATGGAATTCCCATCTTCTGGAAAAAAATGGGCGAGTTTCTTTCCACCGATTTTCCTTCTGATCTATATCAGTTCTTCCTGCCTTAGCCTGCTTACATGGGCAAGGCCAGCAGTTCAGGTTTGGGACTCCAGCTCCACATGGCAATAACTAACATGAACTCATACTAGGGAAGATGAGATCCTGTGTAGTACAGGCTCAGTCACAAAGCTATTTTTGGATCTTAGACCCATGTTAACCCCATCCCTAAGAGCTGTCTGGACCTACACAGGCAGCTTTTTGGGGGGCTGCAGACTTCATTATGATGGAACAACTCTTTGCCTGGCATCTGAAGTTATTGTGAGTTCAGCCCGAGTATTTTTCTGGAGGCAATTGATATAAGCGGACAATGTGTCCTCCCCTGAGACATATTCACATGCCTTTGCTGGAAAGGCTTCCAGCATAGATACGCAGTTTTAAAAATTTCCTCATGTCCTACTCACTGCAGCATTAACACACTCCACATAACCAACCAGCTCCAAGAGGCAGGCAAGACACAGCTCTTGGACAGCTTTTTCAGCCTTTCTTCATTCCCCCAAACACATACCCTGCAGATCCTGACAGTGCTCATGTGCACAAAGCATCACTGGGAATCACAAGATGACATAAAATGGGAACACACTGACCTTCTGGATGCTTTAAACTCAGGTCAGCATCAGAGAGAAAGCATATAAGTCAAAAATATTATCTTCTTGGGAGACCTAAGATGAAAAAGAGTAAAATACACCATTTAAGTCTGACAGTTGTTACCAAACCCACACATCTCTTCTTACCTCCCTGCCACTGATTTATGAATCAGATACCTCATCTTCTGGACAGGCACACACGTGTTTCACATTGACACAGGTTTTCTTTCCCACATATCTCTGCTGTGCAAGGTGACCATTTGAACTCATTAATTCACCATACAAAGCATGTTTCCTTAGCCGATGTCCTAGAGAGCTCAGGTTAAGAGCAGGAAAGTGAAAAAGACTCCTGGTGTAGGGGAAGGTCAGGAGGAAGGAGAAAAGCACGTGAAAAGGCTATACAGTACAACTTGCCTTCTCTTCACCCCCAGCATATGTTGTACACATCATTTGAATGTACCAAAATAGTTCATTACCTCATGCAAACCAAGCTAAGCAAGTCAGCCTCAGGTTGGAGATGCAGTCACTGCAGCTTTTCCTTACTAGAGATACCTGGAGGGCTTACAGCTCTCACACAACATTTCACTGTGTTGCAGACTCTCAAACAGTTGAAACAGAGGCGGCTCAGATCAGTCAGGTGAAAGAGGCTGAAGTGAAGCAGCTTTCCCTTGGTGTCACCCTCTGTGTGACCTCATGTGAGGGCATCTCTCCCCATCACCTGCCCCACCTTAGGGGGTCCCACATGGGGGACACTGGCAGCCTGCAAGAAGCGAATGAAGCTACTCTACTCTTCCCTTTAACAGCACACATTTTTGTATGAAAGAGATGAGAACTTGTCACTGCAGTGAGGTGCAATACAGCTTTATAGGTAAAGTGCAGGGTCCTGACATCTGAGCCCCTACTGACCTCTGTACCTACATGTCCAAGCCCCATCTGTGCTCCATCACTGTGGTGCCTGGGCCCACACTAAGCACTTCTACACATACAAGAGGCTAAAGTACACTCACACTTCATGCATAATGTTCTCCATTCCTTCTCCCCAAAGAAATCTGTGAAAATCTGGCAAATCTGCACCAACTTCAGGCTTACCCTTGGATATCATTAATATCAGAGGTTGGGAATGAATTTGTTTGTGCCAAGAAAAGATGTTGAGGGAAGGAAGCAGCAAAATATAATTGGTAGGTGTGTGTCTTTAAGGAAACATATACATGGTTAAAAATAATTCCATGGTCAATAAATAAGTTTTTTCTAGGAACTTAAGGGGAGACAGTATGCACATGATAAACCAGAGAAAGAAGGAAAATATTTTTTTTAATTAAATATATATATATGTGTGTGTGTGTGTGTGTGTGTGTGTGTGTGTGTGTATTATATGCACTTCTTTGTTAAAACCCCTAATGAAAGAAGGGTGTCCTCATCTCCCAGTGGACTTTGGGGTTCACTGTAATATTTCACAGAACAACATCTGTCATCCCAAATTGTTACGGAGATTAATTACATTCTTTAAGTTGCTTGATAAATACTCTTGACTCCCACAGCCAGCCCCCTGCAACTGCCTGAAAAGCAGCCCCATCATTAGTAGCCATACGCCATGGATGGAAAAAATCCACACCAACTATTTACTAGAATGCAGTACTATTATTTCCAAGGCATTTTCAGATGCATCCAGAGCAAGAAAGACCTGGCTTATTTCTTGTATTTCACTTCTGACAGGAAGAAGTGGGGAAAAGGGATTGGGCTGAAATGCCAAGTAGCAAAAGAAAATTACAAACCTGCCATGCAGAAGCTGGATGCAGTGGGCCACTCACTATGAAGCATGTGGGGAAGTAATTTGTGTTCCTCCCTCATCATCTCACAATGCCAAAAACATCAAATAATGGAAATTATTTTTCCTCCTTTAACTTCAGTGTCATGGTACCAGTTTGCAGCAGCTGAGGGTGTGGCAAAACAGCTTTGACTCCCTGTGAAGGTTTTTGGACAAAGTTATGCAAAAATTCAATAAAAAGCATTTGAAAATTAACCAATTTTGAACTATATCCTATTTTAAGAATTCAAGTTCAAACTCTATATAAGAATTTGAAGTCTAACTGCTGAGATGCCATTGATGACACTGGCATGAGCCTATAAAATAGGCTTTTTTAAACTTTTCTTGTACTGATTGTGCTCTGAAGGTATTACAAAGGTGTGTGGTAAACAAGCAAATAAGTTCTTACGGCCAGTAAGCAAGGGATCAACACTGCTAAACTGCTTCTGAGCTTGAGTATTATCTCAGGCAATCAAAAGTTTAAAGGGAAAAAAAAGTCAGCTGCAGCAAACCCACCAGCTGTGAAAGCGGCATGTGTCCCTGTGTCCATATGGCTGCAGCATGCCGAGAGGGGAAATGCCTGGAGCCTTTGACGCCAGCCCACGAGGGGCCAATTCTCCTGGCACTGCACTGAATTAGCAGGAAAGAAATGTGTCCTGCACAGCTTAGTGCTGCTAACTTCACAAATGGGAAAGCCTTGCCTACAGAGATGGTTTAAACCTTAGAACTCGTGTGGTAGACCCCCCCTCCCCTTAGCACAATGCAGGTTGGAGGAGCTATCATCCCTCTCCTTCACAGGTCCCCTGGTCAGTCACTTTTCTGAAGCTGAGAAGCCCTTGCTGTGAAGCTCCTAGAGATGCTCTTTATTCCCCAAGACAGACACCCTTGGAAACAGGAAGTTGAGCCCAGCACATCAAGCTGAACCTTGCCATTAAAAAATATTCAGGAATTGAGTGAAAATGACCTTATGCCATTTCTTCAACCACCTGCAAGTGAACACACTCTCCCAAATACCCACACCTTTGAATCCTTCCACTGGAAGCAAAGCTAACAGTAAATACAGCAAACATTCTAGGACAGTGACAAGCTGGGACACAGGCACTGGCCAAACAACACAAATTATGTTTCACCAGCCTGGTCTCTTCCTGCAGCTTCACAGTGCCAGTGAAATTCCCATTGCAGTGACAAAGTTAACTGGAGTTCCAGAGAGGTTTAGTCCAATAGGCAAGATAACATTTAGAAGTCCAAAAGAAATAAAACCTGTGAGTCCTGCCTTCCCACTGCCAGCATAAAAGGCATTTCTGTTGCAAAGACTCTTTGTTTACACTTCTGATGCATCCTCACTTGACTGCTAAGCAATCCTAAGAAAGCAATAAAAATCAATACAGAAAATAATCATCATCAATAATATTTTCATGTATTAGGAATATCAATGGCTTTTCTCTAACCTAGGAAAGGGCAGAAAACCCTGCCATTCTGTCTATGCACTTAACCTGAAGCAGACATGTATGTGTATATCTATATACACAAACACACGTATAGACACACAGACTACTTATGCAGAAGGAAACCTCTAATACTTTATCTCACCAAACCTCCCCAGTGCCTTTTATTACAACACTGCAAATTTCCTAATGCTTTATGTCCTCAGAACCTAAAGGGAACTATTAAAGAGCCGACGTGTAAGCCAGCATCCATTTGTGGATGAAGAATGCTAACGGCCAGTGTTGTTATGGCAGGGGGGTGGCAGGGCCTGAACGACCTCCAGACAACCAGGAGGTGGTTCAAAACACTGCTGCAGGGATGTTAATCCCATCTCAGTCTGCAGTAAAAACTCCACATGTCATTTTGCAATGCTGCAAACGTTCTCCTTCCTTAGAGCAGCAATTTCGTCTCCTCTCAGTTTTCTTGTACTGCATTTAATGTCAGTGCCAAGGCTTCTTCTCCAAAATCTCTCAGACACAGCCACAATACTTGCCAGATGTCTGGGAAAGCCACTGAATTAATGCAGTGAATACACAGAAAAGGTCCTTTCTTTCTAAAATACTTAATTTCCTCAGAACTTCTTTCCCCCTCCCAATAAACAACTGTCAGCTACATCATATCTCAGCTGGACAAAACTTGTAAAGCAGGGACAAAAACACTGGGGATGTGAGTTTTCTATGCAGAACCACACCACCAAGGGCCAGCGAGATGCAGGATCCAGTGGTCCAAAGGGGTTGCTCGATCCGTGGGTTTTTGTTTTGTACAACTGCCTCCGCTCCAGAGTCTGAATCCTCAGCCAGCAGATGCTTATTTAACTCATGGCGAGATCTTGGCAGGCAGTCTGACATTTTCAGAAGATAACTGCAGTTAACAACACAGATTTACTTATTCACTTCAGTCAGGACATAATGACCCAGTGTCATCTTCTGATCTGATTTATTAGATGATGGCATCAAATAGGATAAAGTAATTGGCTGCTACAGCACTGATGACATGATGTTCCTGCAGTGCTCAAACACGTGGTTTTGGGGAGAGACAGAGGAGAGCTAATAAAGCTGCAGAGATGGGGGGACACATATGCCTCAAGACTCCAGCCTGGCACACTAGCATCTCATGAAACAACACTTGGGACACATATTTTCCCACAAGGCAAAATTTGGGTTTGGGAACTTGCGTAATGTCTCTAAGGGAGAGCCTAGAGGCAAAAATAATAACGGGGGGGATGCAGTCACTATTTCCCATCCTTCCTTCCCTTTGATTCTCCTTAGCTACTGTCATCTCTCTCCAGAGGCCACCATCCCCATTGGGTTTACCACACCATCACCCCTCTAACTCTTAATAAACACAGTTGGGTCATTACTGAGGCCCTTTGATGGCTGCATTGGGGCTTATTCCTTCAAAGAAGTCACTTCATCAGTTCTTCCACAGGCTCCAAGAACCTCCTTTCCCTGGGATTCACAGATCCAATTCCCAGATACCTGCTAAACCAGTTGTTTGCAGCCTGTAAGGTATGGATCAACCTATGATGGGCTACAAAGAACTGGAAATGCTTAAAGAAAAAACAAACAAGCCAAAAAAACCCCTTTTGATTTAACAGGTATTTGACAATATCTGTGGAGAACACTGATGAGTGGTTAATTGTTAGGCAAAACTCGTGATTAATTTTCTTGTCATCACTGTTTCTCATTTAAATAGCTTTAACTGCAGATTAGCACAATAGTATAGTTCTGGTAACTTCACCAGTGCAAAACAAGCCCATCTGCAGATTTTTCTCAACAAAAAGGCCTGTCATACAATAACCAACCTGAGGCTATCCTGTCCCTGCTTCTTCCAAAGCAGAATAAAAACAAAAAAAAAAAGGAAAATGTGAGGACATATTTGCACCAGTTTTGTGACCTCCTTGGTCATACAGACACCTTACAATTCCAGAGTCCATGCCATGAGTACAGACCACATGCCTGTGGTGGCTCAAGTGTAGCCCTTCAGAAAAAAAGCAGCAATAAAAGATAGATCTGATACAACTTGACTTATCTAAGAAACAAACATGGGCACCTAGGTGCTTCTTGTAGACACAGGGAGAGAGAGAGACACCTTCAGAAAGACGTTTATCTTGTCTATCTAATGATGTTAGGACAAGATGAATCAAGCTAGACACACATACGTCTCTTTTCACTATCAAGAGAATTTAGATGGGACTCCTGCTTTGGCATCAGTCAAGGTAGGTCTGCCTATCCAAGACAAAAAGACTTGCCAGAAATTAAGGTATTTAGAGGATCTCCTTACCCTTTAGATGTTTTTATCTGCATCTCTTTAACTTCTTAAAGAAGGAGAAGTACTTCCTTCTATCATCTTCTGCAGGGTGCCAATGCATGGATCCTTGCCTGTGATGAGCATGAGGAGTTCAGGGATTGCTCCTGCCTCAGCCAGGCTGCCTCCTCCCATCATACTGCTTTGCTGCCCACCAGTGCCAGGGGAAAAAGTCCCATTAATTTAAACAGATATTGCATCAGCCCTATTGTCTGCAAGAGCCAAGCAGTGAGATGCAAAGACTAGGAATGCAACCCATCCTTCTATCCCACCAGTTTGCAGAGCATGCCCTCACATGTGGCTTTTTTTTTTTTTTAAATAAACACATAAAATTCTTCCTGGATTTTTCTGAAAGAATTAGTGTACTATTTCTAAGTACACTGATGAATTCAAAGACCAAAATCACCAGGAAATTATCTAAATAACTTTCTGAATAATGAGGGTCACGTTATATCAATCACTGATTATTAGTGAAACGAAACACAGAGGAAAAAATTGTTTTTATCCCAGTCAAAAGAACACCCTAAAAATGGGAATGACCTTTTTCTGTTCTTGGTGCTGAATCTTCAGTTTTGTATCATGGAAAACCCATGTGATAAGGTACCTGCACAAGACGCCAGGCATTTCCAGGCAAACTGTACAGACTGCAGTATCATTAATTTAATCTTCCACTACTCCACTCCTCTTCTGAGTGAAAAATCAATGCTAATAAGGAGCTCTGGGAAAAGACTGTGTTGATGCCTTATCTCGTATGGACTAATTTTAACCTGCTATCAAATGACTAAGTGGCTTTAAAGAACCTATAAACCCAACAAAGAGATTTTTAAATGTCTCTTTCTCAAACGGTGCTCTCTGCTGATGAAGACATCTAAATGCATGAGGATGGGTTTATGTGCTACCTCAGCCTCTCTGTCAGGAAGGCTGGGGACGGAGGCCAAAGTCTGGTAGTGCAGCTGCATCAGTCCCTGAGCTCGCGTGCAGGAAAGCACCAGACAATGAATCCAACAAAGAGCAATTTTAAGAAGTCGGAGACACTAATAGGATCTGAATCAGCTGTAGCTAAAGGAAAAGAGCATAGTGCCATTTGCTCGTTCGGACAAATTGCCTGCTAGAACAATAACTGAAGCCTGAAGAATGACTGTGATCTTAAGGAATGGTTAAGATGGGATAAAAACAACACCCTGAATAGCCTCAGCTTCATTTTTGAGCATCCCCCTCAGCACTGACCTGAGATGTCTGCCTTTACCTTCCAAATCTTTGAAGAGGCAACCCAGGGGTTCACAAGGCATCCAGGAGATCATTCCTCACCTCTGGGAGCTGTAAAATTCGAGTGTTTGGAGTCATACAGATTTTTACCACTTTTTTGTAAACTTCCTATTAAAATTTGCTACATGGCCATATTGCCCTACTTTAAATCATGGCACAATGCCTATTTCACCTGGGGACCATTAACTCATGTCCAGAAGACAACATCTAGGTGAATTAGGATACTTTCTTCTCTGAAAAACTTCATTTTATGACTAGTCAGTTCTTCCACTTGGTTTTTCTCTTCTATGCCATGTTGCATCTCAAGATGTAATCACTGATCACCAGAGTAGCAACTCTTTTCTTTCTTTCTACAGCTCCTGGCACTATGTGGGCTCAATCCTTAAATCAAAGGTCTTAAGATACCTTGATCTATATTTAAACACAAATAAACACACCAATATTGTTAGCAGATTTTTAGAAAGATGTTTTGCTTTCTGAAGATCCACCTATCAACACTGAAAAGTGCCTGTGAACTTTTCTAGTGAATGAGGATACATCATTTACTGTATATTCACTGAACTTACAAAGTCAGATGAAATTTGTTTTCCCTTCTCTTCAGCAGTTTTTACCATAGAGGAAGATATGGGAAAGGATGAATCCAAGATGAAGTATTCACTCACCTGAGAAGAAGCTGCCACTCTCTTGGAAGAGAGCCCTTTAACTGCTAATTTTACAATTCCCTCCTAAACACAATAAATATAATTGTATACACATTTATAATAATACCTGATATTAATACAAATAAGACAAAAAGAATAGCCAGGCTGTGGAATACAGCTGAGTATTTATCCCAGCTAAGCATCAGTGTCTTATCACTGTGATTGGAGTGAGAAAGAAACCAAACTCCACTACATCAAAACAGCTTTTAACACCGAGCTTCATCCTGATAATATCACAGCAGATAGTTTATCAGCAGGATCTCATCCATCACTAACTCCAAATGGGGAGTCTGTGATGAGGTTATCACCCTAACAGAACCCTGTCTCATTTCCCCAGTGCCTTGCTTTCATCCAAGTCACAGCATGTCTGGCAGAGAGGCCACTCCAGACCCCATGGGGCTAATCCCAGAGGGACCAAGGTGTCACAGAAAAGCTCTGTGCTCTAAGGAGTTGCCAGCTACAATCTTTCTCTTGCACAGGAACCACCTTGACCCTTTAATGAGGCTGCTCTCAGATGTCTGGTAGGTGGTGCCACAGCCTATGGCTCAGAGGTAAACCAGACATAGTCATGGGTTTTTTGGTACCATGTATCAATACAAGCATGACATTTGGCTGTTGAGCTACCAGAGGAGCAAATGCTGGATGCATGCATGAAAATAAATCCCACATCCCCAGGCACACTGGATGTGCCCAGCCCACAGTGCATCTCCATGAAGCTGACCTTTGTGTCTGACTCACCCAGCAGGGCCACATCTGCCTCAGTGCTGACATGACTTACTTGCCTCAGACAACACAAGTTCTCCACCACATTGTGCTCAGGTTCTCCAAAATCCCATATCCCCAAAATATGTGTGTGCCTGCATCAACAGTGGTCCTCTTTGTTCCCTAAAGAGCAATACCCACAACTTTGTCCTTGAGATCTGCCTTTACTGCATGAGAAGGATGAGGAGGGGGCTAGGCCAGCAGTGAGATGGCTCTAAGCCAGCAACGAATTGCAGCTCCCACCAGGAGGGGCCAGGCCTGTGCAGCACACTTTGGGATTGCCATCAACACAGTTAGCAAGGTGGAAAGTGATCCCAAAGTATGGTGTCAAAGCCTGCAGCTGAGCTTTTTTGCTCCTGCTACAGTAAGTTACATGAAATGGAAAAACTATATATAGGAAAGGGTTTTTTTCCTTTATGGTAATTTCCTCAACCTCTTACCATTCTTTATTTGGTCATTCTAGAGATCACTGCTCTCACCCATCCTTAGATCATCATGCAGCAGGAAAATGGGATGAAGCTGAAAGATAACAAAACCTTGGCAAGACTCCAGCCACAATTAGACATTTCAATGAGTAACAAGCATGACCAGAGTTACAGCAGTAAATATTTAAAGTTATTTTTGAAGTGAAGTCTCAGGAAAGATGTAAACTCTCATGATTTGAGGCATTAGCTAACCTCTAATTACAGAGGGAAAGGGAGGAACGGAAACTTTTCTGAGATAAGGGATAACCTAACTGCTTGTTGCAGGGTTTCTTGGAACGCCCTCAGTCCGCCCCGTTCTGGTCATTGTCAAAATCCTGGGCTGGAAGGCTTGTAGGTCTGAGCAAGCTCAGCAGCTCCTAAATTCTAGAGAAGCAATTGGAACTTATACTTTGCTTGCTACAAGCTTTTTATTTTCTATACAAATTAGAGAAATATATTATTATATAAAATCAGATGTTTTGTTACAGGCAAGCATTACCATAGTTACCACCTTCTTTTTCCCCAGGAGCTGCAATTGATAGTTTGTCCATTACAAATATCTGGGGTTTATTTATATAATACATACATTTTTAATATACTTATATATTAGCATTAGACAAATTAGATGCTGGAAATTATTTATGTTTTCTAGTATCTGAGAAAGGTAGAATGAGAAAACATCTTCCCACCACAGGAGATCCAAGATCAAACACTTTAACAGATCAACTGTACAAAAAAAAAAAAAAAAAAAAAAAAAAANAAAAAAAAAAAAAGACAATAGTAGTTATTGATGTACAGTATGATCTATTCAGTTCACTGAGACTTTAACTATTTGCAGCCTGATTTACTTATCTTTCCTCCATGTAGCATTGGATTCATTAATAGTTTCTTTTTTGGGGAAACTTATTTTCATCAGTCACTTTATAATGGCCAAAGCAATAGCTCTTCAACATTGACTGGGTCCTTTAGTACAAATGTGTCATGACATATGTATCTATATGTACCCAGGGCAACATCCCTTCTGCTTTGAGTCTGCTGAGTCAGGAATGAGTGGAACAGTTTGCTGTGGAAGCAGTGGGGTTTGGGCAAGTCATATAATGGAGGGCCAAAAGATGCTTCTTGCAGCTGGGAAGGTTGATGGTGGTCCTCAGATCCACAATCTCAACACCAGAACATTTAACCTCCTGCCCAAATGTATTCTCTTTTGCTGTAACAGGTCACCAAATTAATTTATTATTCAACCCCAAAGTTCTTCTATTTTTTGTGATATAACTGGCTCAGGCCCACCAGTCCCCTGGAGAAGGTGTAAGATAAGGAATGTTACATGAAAACAGCACACAAGACAGGAGTCAAAATAGATGTCCTGGAGCAGCTGGCACTGGTCCAGTGACACACAGCTGCATTTTATACCAGTGAGAGCCACCTACATGCTGCAGGGTGTGCCAGATTTACCCTATAGCCATAGTCTCACTGAGGGTGAGTGTTTAATCTACAAGGAGATACAGCAATACTCCAGCCATCTAGGTAAGCCAGTGCTGATACAAGGAGCTGGTGAGCCTCAGAAGACATGCCCAGTCAAGGTGTCTCTGGGCTCCTTCTGGGGCCCTGCTGAGCCATGGCTGAACTGGAGAACAGGAGCTGACAGCTTTTCCCTGGAATCCACCAAACCCATGGAATCAATCAAAACATGGCAAGACAGGCACTCCAAGCCAGACCAGTCAGTGTCATGACCCACAGAGAAGACAATGTTACCATAAAGCACAGCTATCTCCACCTTAGCAGTGCCAGACAGCTGGGGCTGTGCACATCCACTCAGAAGCCATCCTGCTGGTAACAATGGTCTGCCTTTGCTATGAACCATGCAACACAATTTGCAATCATTGCAATGCCTGCCCTAGGGCTGAGCCTGTCTGGTAAGTTCCACTAGTGACTGCATTCAAAAGAAAAAGGTAGGACTAGGTTGGTTCCTGTGGGACTTGGTGAGCACCATTCCTGGACAGTTCATTTGGCAATGCTGTTCACCATGTGACCCCATCCATGAAAAATTCAAAGTTTTACTGCATTTTCCTGGAACACCCGTGCTTGGCAAGATGGTACCTAATGGTCAGCAGTGTGGATAGACACCGATGGGGTGGGAAGCTGCATTTGCTTCAAGTCCTGATAGGTGATGATCTAATCATGCTACTAAAGAGTTACCAACCCTTCCTCTTGTCCTGAATCCAAAGCCCATGCTTGAAACCTGATGTTCAGCGAGCACTAATGTGGGTGGATGAACATGAATTTCTGGCAATGGACTGTTGGTTGGAAGAGGTGGCAGAACTGCCAAGTGGTTGAATCTCTCCTGAAGCACAGGAAGATTCTGCCCCTGGATGCAGTCTGACTAAGCATCCCCAGAAATTTCTGCAACAAGCATTTCTCTGCTTTCCCCATTTACAGCCCACCTCACCCTTGTCAACACACACATCATCCTCGCACAAAAATCAGCTTCTAAAGGGTGCTCCCAACCTCATCAGCAGCTCTGTCACACAGACACCGTTCTAGCTCCAGAGCCCACACACGGCTCGTTTTATCAAAGCGTGAGGCTGCCCCTGAACAGTGCTCGGTGTGCCTGGTACCCGCGGCCACTCCTCCGGCACAGCCCTGGCCGGGATGCGGGCAGCGCTCAGCGCTCCTCGTCTCCAGCGCCTTTCTGAAGAGGAAGCGGCGCAGACTGAGCGAATTCCGATCCCCTTACACAGCCCCTCGGAGCTGCTCCCGGGCCGGCTCGGCGCAGCCCTCGGCTGCTTGGCAGACCCGAAAATTCAGCGAGGATTCAGAGAGCAAAACTCTTCTTTTACAAGTAAAATTGAGTGTAGGATATTCCTAACCTCAGCCTCATCAGATTCCCAAAACTTCTCTGCATTGGATGTAGTCTCAAGCTGCGTCTGCTGTTATTGATATTATTCAAAAAAACCAACAAAAACTCCAAATAACAAAACAACTAACCAAACAAAAAATACACCCCAAAACACCCCCCAAAAGCAGTTTTGGGAAAGAATGCAGCCCAAGCCTCAGGCCAGGGGTGGGGGTGAGGTGCAGAAGACTGCAGGAATCCCTGCAGTGTCAGCTTCTCCCTTACCTGCAACAGAGGTTTTATTGCAAACTACTGTGTTTGCAGTAGTGATACAGTAGGCTATTTGAAAGCTGTATAATAGACACACAGACACACAAAGCACTCTTCATAGCAATAGCTGTAAATACTGGTCTATGTTCAGCCCACAGAAATTTCCCATGGTCTGATCTCCAGCTCCCCCAGACTCCAGAAGAAATCTATCCCCACTGCAGATGGGGTGGGCTTGGTCTCCCATCGGATCTGTCTTTTAAGGGTTTCCAGATCCGAGCCTCAGATGAGCCATCTCTGCACCGGGGAGCTGCGTGGGGGCGTGGAGACCAAGGCTTAGACCTGAAGAGTAAATACAAGTCTAAAGCGTGGGAAGGGGCCGTGAGTTTGCCGAGTACAGAGCAGCCCTTCGGCTGGATGAAAGCAGCTGATGCCGCCTCTGCAAACAGCGTCGTCCCGAAGCCTCACTGATAACCAACAACTATCTTTGCTAGAGGTTAACAGGGACAGAAAATGAAGATGGTGCCTTCGAGGTTGAAGATACCTCAGCAAAGTGACTGAAACCCTACTGCTCTGTTCTACCTGCTCTGCTGCCTGGAGAAAGAGCTTCCCGTGCTGCAAAGACCTAGAAAGCACCTTCCATAACCACTCCCACCCTGTAAAAACTAATTAAAATGTTTAATTAGCCTTGGATTAACAGCATATTTCAAAATTCTTCAGAGACTTGCAGATCAGCAGAGGCACCACTTCGGGGTCTAGGGTCGTTTGTTTTTTAAACTAGTTCCCTCCTTGCAAGCAGACACACAATTACCCCACGGTATCAATTGTTCCTCATTTGCAAAGCCAGAGCATGAAGCAAGTTGTGTTAATGTGTCGAAATGAGGGGAGAAATAAGAGAGCAATGGATCACTGAGTCTTTGAAGGGAAAAGTAATACTGCAGTAATTTATAGAAGGGAGAGTTTGTGGGTGGGACAGTTGCTCTCAAAGAACGGTGGCATTCAGCCAATAAATAGGGCTTGCTTGAGAAGAGCATCACTGCCATCTGCAGGACAGACAGGTTCTCTTTCCCACCAACAGCTTTCTCCCCCCGAGCATTTTTCTGTTTATGCAATACAAAATAAAGTTTTTTCTGCAACTCTGGCCAAAGTTGTATTTTTAGTTATTAGTGACACTATGCTCCAATGCCTCCCAGCTTCTGAATGTCAACACCTCTAACTGCGTATACAGGAACATTTCATAAGCATAATTTCCAGGGCAAATTTCAGTTTAAGATGGAAAAGACCTGTTGGTCAGTCCAGCCCTACTCAGTACAGCAATAGTTTCCTACCAGACACCTCTCGCCCTTTAATTTGGTCTAGCTTAAATATCTCCAAGGAGCCAGCCTCTTCCACTTTTCTTGTGAGATGTTTATGTTAGTGTAAGAGATGTGTTAGGAAACACCTTATGACATCAGCCTGCTTTCCTTCCCAAAGCATTAAATCATCATTCTTCTAGCCAGACCACAGTCTATCAGCTGCTAAACACAGAAAGCACCTCTAGCCCATGTCTCAAAGTGGCATTTCACTCTCGGGTACAAGTCATTTCAAAGATGCACAGTGCTGAAGGTAGAGTATATGACCTTAAAAACAGCAGTAAGGGTGCTAAAGATGGTAAAGGCAATTGCTTTAAAGCTAGGAAATGCCACATTGAAGAGTTCCACGTTACTTAAGCTCAAGTCTTTCGGCAAATGCACTCCCACACTGGTTTTAATTACACCAATGCTGACCAGAGGTCACATAGCTGGTTATGGGACATCAGTTTTATAATGCAACATCCCCCTCCACCCTGCAATTGATTCATGTCTCATGTGCCCCTTCACATGATGGGTATGTTTCCAGCCACGTGGGATGAGCTAGATATGTGAACATACTTCTTTCCCAAGCCTGGACACTCGCCCATCATTTGGCCAATGCTTGAGAATCACTTTGACACAATGGGCACATGTGAAATCATGCAATACAGGAAGATAGGGAGCCAGGATAAAGCAAGCAGCTCAGTTTCCTCCTTACTTCCATCCAAGGAAAAGATGGGGCACAGATTAAGTCAGAGACATCCTCATGCCAGACTAGCTCTGACTTGGCATTTTTTCTCAGTCTCATGACTACATAAGCCACCTCTTCTCTGTCTCAGTCAGCTCATGGTGTACAGGGTTACCAGCAAGAAAGTAAGCCATAAAGGACATAGAGATGTCACCTGCAGCAGAACTCTCCATGCTTCTGCAAGTAGGGCCATCAACGATACACCCATGATGGTGAGAAAGGGAAAACCCACAGAAGAGACACATCTGAAAACAGTGGGATCAAAAGGGATCTGCCATCACTAACAAGGAACCTCACTGCAGGACAGAGAAGGCACAGCTCTCCAACATCTCACTTCACCATCATGGTCACCAGGTGCTTGTAACTTCTTGCCTCATTTATTGGACACTCTGACCACTGCAGGAACATGTTGGCATCTGGATAAAGCTCAAGAATGAGCAGGGAATGTAGGTCCCTATGGCAGGAGGCTGCAGGGGTAGGAGACTACTGTACTTCACACCAGACTGCTATGAGGGAGGAGAAAAACACACCTCCTTAGTTTTTCTATCTAGCATGCATTCAAGCATTTTCTGGTACAATAATTACAGCACTTAGAAAGCTTTATTCTACCAATTGCCCAAATTTTGTGACCAGTAACATCCCTGCAGTAACTAGACAACTTCACCTCTGTCCCCTGTAACTCCAGAAACATCAAAAGTGACCAGAATATTGTTCAGATTATACCTGGCTAGATTTGCTGACCAGACAGAGCCCTCCCTGTGTCACAGCTACGACTGCAGCAATCAGCCTGTCCAGACACACTTGTATCATCAAAATAGAACAGAAAGATGAGACCAAGCTAAAGAATCATTAGCATTGAAGCAGGGGGAAACAAAGCACTGCCCCAGATCCAGGACACCGAGTTGGATAAAACCATTCAGTTTTAAAATATCCCATGATAGCAATTCATTATGAAATTAAAATACAAATTGATAGCATGAACTTTACACTGGGATTGCTTTAGTCCTTGCTTCACCACCCCCAGATGGAGAGCAGCTACTGTGGATCAGCCAGCAGACATTACACTGGATTTAGGAAGAGTGAAAAAGCTCTGCTTAGGCCAATAAAAAGATCAAAAGAAAGAGTAAGAGCATAGAGCCTGGTAACTCGGAGCTAGTTCTCTGCTTTGATACAAGAATCTGCTTCACAAAGAGACATTTCTCAAAATTTTCAGACCAATGTAACCCCATCACCACAGCCAGGAAGGGCAATCTCTAAGACGGCTCCTGCCTCAAGCAGGATTTGTTAGTACACATCTGCAGTGCACAGTAAACAAACAAGCAGTGAGCTTCCACACAGACACACTTTTGAAATGCCACAACCATCTATAAGCTTTGTGTGACTGCATTAATTAGTCCTTGTTAATTATTTACATGAATTTCACAGATGTACTTTTTTTTCAGGGACAGGAAGACAACACTAAATTTAGGAAAACCTGAAGAGAAGGCTGATCACCCTTCTAGTGAAGCAACAGCCTGAAGAGTCACCACATCCCTGCTGCAGAACATGCTGGCATTGAGTTCAGGAGCCCAGAGAACAGAGCCAGAGGATGGTGCATCCAGAATGAGATGTTTGCCAGGAACACTTCAAGGTCACCTCCCAGAAGCTGTTTCAGGATTTCCCTCTCCAGGTCTGTCCCAGCCATAATGAAACTACTAGGAAAGAGGCAGCATTCCTCATAAAGTGAATTCCTGATGTGGTTTATAAGCAAAGTCAGGAAAGTATACTTTAAACATTTCCGTAATTTGGGCATTTATTATGTGAAATTTTAAGAACCAAAATAAGAAGAGGTTAAGTAACTTGGTACTAGAGAACTGGAGATAAAAATCCAGGGCTTGTGGGGTGGCACACACTATTAGCCCTGTGATCAGGAGTGAAGTTAAGGCAGCCACTTCACTGTCTGTGGAGAGACATTAATCACAAAAGCCACCACGGATCCATTTTCCCCAGACACTCACCTGAGCTTGGAATTTGAGGCCCCTAAGAAAGCAGCAATGATGTTTACACTCAGACACAGCATCACGAGGAGAGGACCTTCCACCCACAACAGCCCCAGGGTGGTTACCCCAGCTCACAGCAGAGGGAGGATGGCAAATCTGAGCACAGCATTTATTTAAACCATCAAGTGTCACCCAGCTGTGCCCCCCAAGACTCCAGGCTATCACATACACCAGGGGCATGCCATCCAAAGTGAGCAATTTTCCACAAAAACTTACAGAAGAGCTGTTTGGTGGCCAATACTTAGTGCTGAGCCTGCCAGCTGCTCCTCTGTCCACTACCACAGATTAACATTAACAGATTAACACAGAAGAATTAAAACAGGGAGACAAAAGATGAAAGTGTGGTTTTGCAAGGAACAAGCCCCAGCGCTCAAGCAGCAAACATGCAGTGGTTCCAGTTCAAAAATGTGAACAGCTGATGCCTGATGCACTGGAAGAGCTGCTTTTTTCTCTTGAAAGCTGATGAGCAGGGAAGGTTGTAGAGTTGTGGGCAAGCCAACTCAAAGGCATGCCAGCTCTGCTCTCCTTTCCCAGCTGCATGCAGAGAAACTGTGACACAAATGCCAGAGGAAAAAAAAACCAGGAAACCCCAATTAGTCTCAGACCACAAGAACAACGTTTAGAAGTGAAGATACTGGCAGGACAGGGAAGGAAGAGTATCCAAACCAGCTGACTGCAGAAATTCTCTGTTGTTTTCATCAGTAGCTAGTGAGGCAAATAAAGAAATCTGCTCTGTGGCTCACTCTTCCATAATGGCACCCAGGCTGAATTTACTGTTTCATGTTTGCTAATGAGATCAGAAATAAAAACTGTCGAATACCCAAGTTGTGCTTAAAACCAATTATCTCTAAATCAGATTTCCTTTAGAAAGTTTTACGTCCAAAAAAATACCACTTATTATGATTATGATTTGCCCCTCCTGTGACTATTATTTGATGACTGTATTCACAGTGACAAGGCTGTGCTGAAAGTGACCTCATGAGGACAGTTACCCTTTCAGACAGATGCAGAATGGATGGTTGTACAGTTGGTAACATCTAGACAATTCTGAGATATTTTTTTTTCCCCATTTTAGTTCACACCTCCCCGCCCCCCCAAAAAAACCCCAACCAACCTTATTTTACAGGTATTTTATCCCTGTAGCCAACAGAGCACTTGGTTGGCTTTCTCTGTAGCGGAGACCTGTAAGCATCTCCAGAAGGAGAGAGAAAAATGTATTATCCTGCCTCACAGAGAATGATGTATAGGTACCAGCAATACACTCTTGTGTCTCCTTAGAAGTCTTCCTCAGGTGTAATGATTTAGAATTTTACAGATCTCTTTCCAAAAACTACATGAAGAAAAAAAGGAAAATCTTTCCTGATGGTGCAGAAGGGGTGTCCACAAGAAATCCAGCAGGGTCACACTAGTAAGTTACATTTGGAGCTAACGTGCCATGTGAAGTTACAAAGTATTTTTTGTCCAGTAAATAAAGTTGAGGTTGTTCACACTTGCCTGCAGGCTTCAAATCTCCTTCCCAGAAGGCTGACAACTCAGGCTCCTGGTACCAGTGGCACATGAGGCACAGCAATGTCTGCCCTTCAAGGCAGAACATGACATTTCCCAGAGATGTTCTTTCTAGAAATTATATTTTCCCCTTCAATTCTTCCCCTCACATAAAAGCTTTATTTTCTTCACCAACCTATCAAAGCTTAACACTTGTTGCAATAAAATGCTGTCCAAACTGGAAATATTATTTTGGATGCTGAGATAATTCAGCATTCACAGTGTGTAGATCCAAGAGACTATACCCGGGTATATAGAGGGAAGTTCATCTCCCCACACTGCTCTGCAAAGAGCCAAACTGGCAGCTCTAAGCTGGAACATCTGATGACTGCACTAAGTTGTCAGTGTGGGGAGCCAAGATGCAGGTTCTTCAGCAACCTCCACCAGATCTATACAGACTGGACAAAATTCTTCCTCTCAAGCCCTATAGGAGTTCTATTGCTGGGGACAGGGAAACAGCAGAGAGCAAGAGCCCTGAAACACACCAGCCTCAACTCAGTGGATTAGACTAGTGGTTACTGGTAAGGAAACAGCAGAGTTTTCACTACATAAAATTTATAAATTTATTTTTTTTTTGTAAAAATCCAAAGAGCACGAAGACATCTCACTCAAAATACTGGTAAAGCAAACCACACTTAGAAAAATGAAAGCTGATTTTATTATCTTATCCACAGCCAATCATTTGACATGAACATGCATACGTAATTTTGCTACGCACACACCACAGTTTAACGTTAGTTATTAAAGGTTAAACATACAACATACATCCTTACAAAAAATGAGTCAAAATGCAAACATAACTTTTAAACAAAACAGTTTTTACTCATTTAAAAAAACCTTTGTGTTGGGTACCATTTTGTACAAACACAGTTAATTTAAACAAATCTGCTTTTAGTTTCCTCATGGTTGCACATGAAAATAAGCTGCAATAGAAAATGAAGTCATCAAGGGATTTTTAAATAGCAGTAGGCAGTCTTGCCATGCAGAAGAAGCAATATTAAATATTAGTTTTTCAAAAAAAGAAAAAAAACCACAAGTTTAAAAATATTTAGTTCAAGTCACAAATCTTTCCCCAGTACAGAGAAATCCAAATGCAACGCATAATTAGCTGCCACTTAGGATGGCTATTCTGAAAAGTAGAAGTACTTTCCAGAAATGACAATTTTCATTGATTTGGCACAGAAAAGAAGTCTGAGCTTACTTAAGAACAAGAAAGTGATTAAAAAACAAAACAAAACAAAATAAAAAAGGTAAACAGGAAGAGAGAAAATAAAAAGCAAGAATGAACAAGATAGTAGTTGCAATCACTAAAAAAAAATTCTGTGCATCTCAGTCATTGCAGAATACTGTCTACAGCAGGTGCCAATTCCAGGTAACTGTTATTGCAACATGGATTTGATTTGCTTGGAGGTAGTCTCATCATTCAAATGCTTTGTTGTGTACCTAAACACAGAAATAAAAACAAGCTTGAGAAAAGCATAGATGCTGCTTTACTTTGGCTTAATGAACATGTCATTTCTCTGCTTACAGCTCAACCTGACTGTACCAGTGTCAAACCCTCACACACTGGTCATCACCCAATCCACAGTAACCAAGTACACAGATTTGACATTCTGATCAGGAAATGCTATTACCAATCAGAACTTTAACCCAAAAGCTTTGCATTAAGGGGAGTTAGAAATAAACCTCAGCTGGATGCTGGCTTTTGCACTTACAGGCCATTCCATAGTAAATTCATGTTACCACTTGTGACAGGTAATTATTTATAAGCCTAACTCTGAGGTCTCTGTCCATGGGAAATATCTTCAAATAAAGCATACCTTCAGAAATTTCTCCTCAAAAAATCCCTCAAAGAGAACGGTTGCAATTGCTTTTCAGCCTAACCCCCTGTTTGGTTGTGTTGCTAAAACTGAAGAGTATACTTGTGTTTATTCCAGCTTCTTTTCCCTTCTAAATTCTCTAGGAACATTAGAACATTTTAAAATCACTACAAAACACTGTCATCTCTTATCTTAAAAGAAAGTACTGTATATTCTCAATGCTGCCTTCTTTGAATGGTTAATTTCCCTGATCTACTTTCCCTTAACTGTAATCTAAAAGCAAGGATAAACTTACTCTGTAATTTAAATGTATCATGTTAAATTAGCACTTCTATTGTTACTCACAAATGCAGTGGTATTTTAGTTGTTCAGCTGAAGAGTATACAATGACATTTGCTTTGGAAATTAGTATCAATATGGATTTCAGCACTTTTTGGTAATTTATACTTCCCACAAACAAAAGGCCTTAGGTTTTCTAAAATCCAAAAAAATTATTGCACTTGGTATCTTGCCCATGTGAAAAAGCTGAAGATGATTACAATATTTATGTGAATTTCAAATTATAAGCAGCTGATATCCCTCCAAAATCTATACTGTCTTCCAATTGTTTTTAACACACATTATCTATCCTGAGAAACAAAAGATCTGTGAATCTTCTAACACTCCCCCAGAACAGACTTTAGACTGGGACTTAATTTCTCATGACATCGTCTTGCATCTGCTTTCACCTCACATGCAGACAGCAGCTCACTTCTGCATCTCTTCCTAACAATTCCAAATGTGTCTGAAAAGAAGATTTAAATATCCTACCTGAATGAATAATCAAATATATGAAACTAGGACTGGTAAAATATGTGTGCATGGAATGGGTTGCAGTGGTGAAAGCTCAGCAGGGCAGCACTGACTGAATTTACAGTACCAACCATTCCATGTACTTTGTGTCCATCATGATGGGGAAAAATGGGGTACCAGTAAAGATTAGTGTGCATCTGCACAGCTACTATCATAACAAATAAGTCAAAATAAATGCTAGTAACAGCATTTTGCCTCTGGAAGCTTGTGCTTTTACTGCTCATCATCTCTAAGACTGATCATGTACTGGAGGTTCAAAGACGAAAAAGAAAATGATTTAGACAAGGGAAATACTCCCATGAAGACTTAAATTAAGCCCAGATGTTTTTCTTTAGCTAATAATCTGAAAAAACTTTGCAAGTGAAACCTATTAAGATACCACATTATTTCACTTCTTACCACATCTTAAAAAAGGCAAGCAGTTTCACTACAGATAAGAAAAGTACAACTGCAAACTAAATCTTCCTTATTTCAAAGAAAACGCTGGAACAGCAATAGCCATTTAGAGTTAACTGTTAAAGTAATACAATACTTTTCCAAGTAAGAACACCAAACAAACCTTCATCTGCCTATCACATTTTGGCACTTGCTGCTCCTTTGCTGCTGGACACCCACATCAAGAACATGTTACTGACTACAGATACACTTTTATGATCCCAATTAGCATTTTTCAGGTTTCTATACAGAGTTAATTTTTCTTCTCCAATTAATGTGACAACTCCTTGTCTCATCTATTCTTCAACAAAAACAATAAATATTTTGCAGAAGAGGAACAATTACCTAAAAAAAAATAAATCTGCCCTTACACTTCTGAAGCTTTCTTCAAAACAAAAATCCCATGAAATCCCTCTCACACTCTATTAATAATAAATACGCTAATTAAGCCATGGCCAACCCACACACTGCTGAGGAGGTGGCCCATGCAAACTAGCCCTGCCATTCTCTGGCAGGCTGGCCCAAGCAACACTGCACACCCTGCAGCCGCTTGCTTGCTTCTTGGGGAGTTGAGGCAGGAGATGTGAACACAGTTAACTCCTAGTTATCTTTTAGTATGCATTACAGTTTTTAATCAGTTTTAATTTCAGGTATAATGTGTGCTCTGTTGCACTTACCTGTACAGACTCATTCTTAATGGCATGCAGTTAAAATATGCAAGAAGTTCTCTCTTAGAACGAACAACAGCAAGTTTATGAACTAGCTTTTAAGACACAGTAGCTGCTTCATGCATCTCTGTCTCAAGATACATGGGAAAAGAAGGCTGCAGTAAACACATTCACCTTTTACCTGCAACACTGACTCAATTCTTCACTGCTGAAGGAAATGCCCTGGACAATTTCTGAAGATTCACATAAAGATATTTCAAATAAAAGAGTAAGAGTACCTGAGAGCATTTAGAAGGCCTTCTACACTGTTAGGAGGCTGGTCTTTAAGAACTTTGATGCATCCTTTCATCTAGGAGTTAAAAGAAATGATAAAAGGTTTTTGTTGGTTTTTTTTTTCTCATTCTAATATCTTGTAAGTTAAAAAGTGTTTTCTATTCAGAGAGAAAAAAAAAAAGAAACATGTGAAAGGAGCAGCAGTATGAAGACATTTTCTTGAGATTAGAAAAGGAATTAAACTTTCTTCCTATGACAGAATGGCTTAGCTACTTCAAAACTTGCTTATATTTAGACAAAGCAACTTTGATGTCAAGAAGCTTTGCTTTATCAACCTTAAAAAAACGGAACTGCAACAAAAATATTTGTTTATCATAAATCCATTAAGAACTATTACATTCAGCCAGTGAAGTAATGACAAACTCTGTAGCTCATACAGTGGCCTAATAGTCTATTGGAATCAACTACAAAGCAGCACTCAGTAACAGCATCAATTTCATAGTTACTACCAAACAACAGCAGAAAGGTAGTCTTGAAAACTGGTGGATGGTGAACGACGCATCTTTTTAACAAATAATGAGGAACAAGCCAGATGCCATTGTTACTGCCAGTGATTCTGACATGGATCTTTAAAACACAATCATTGTTTACAATTATTTCAAGAAACTACCTGAATTCCATGAAAACAGATGGAATTTATAACCTAGCAATGACAATTTGTGTATCTCAAAGCCTAGTTTCTTGCTGCTTATGCATACAGTTTGCTAACAGTAACTGCTACCCATCTACCATCAATCCAAACTGTAAAACTGCTACTAGAACCTGGAGAGCAAAAAAGTAGCCTACACACAATTTACTCAAAAGATTATTTAGGATCAATAAACTTACATCAATTTTTGATGTTTTGGCAAAAGCGCCCACTGGATGCACGTGGTCATAGAGTATGATGACACCCACCATTACCCTCAGACAGAATGATACTGTTTCCTCATTTGTAAACCTGCTTCTGTATTCACTGTAATTGAAAAATATAACATTATTTCTATCCAGTTCAATGCAAGAGTACTTACTAGTAACACCCGAAGTAATATTAAAGAGAAAAATCCTACTACAAATATTGGGGGAAAAAAAAACCAACCCCAGAACCAAACCAAACAAAAATCTCAAACCGTGACCAAGTCCACAAACTTCAGAGTTTTCCCTTTTCCTTTCAATCACCTGAATACAAGTCAGAGTTATCTGGAGAATAACAAATAACATTGTCAAACCTAAAATAGTGCTCTGCTGCTGAACCATTACAGGCTGCTCAAGTTTTGTTTTTGGTTATTTAGTTTTGGTTTTTTACGTGTTTTGTTGTTGCTGTTTTTCCAGGAAAAACGTATTAACTTTCCTTTCTATGCTTCCTACTCTTTTTTCCTCTCACCCTCTAATATACATACATGCAACCCAAACTTTTGACTCAGGAAAAAAATGAAGCAAAACGTCCAAGCTTAATGAACAATGCTTAATTACTTTCCTGAATGAGATGGACCATTCCAAAGAGGGTAAGAATATGAGTGTCCGGAGAGCTTTGTGTGCTCCAAAACAAATCTACTACAGTATTTGGACAGAAACTTATTTAAATAAGAAATATCTTTATGCTTGAGTCATTTTACTAATGGGCAGCTAACTATTTAGAACCCAGAAGGAGCAGATAAAACTCCCCAAATTTAGTTTGACTTTCTGTTTATGCTCCCAGATTTGCAGCAGACAATAGACTGCTTTCATGCCTAAAAGTTGTCTGACAATTCCCCAGACAGCAGCACAGCAATTCTGTAACATCCACTGGCCAGCCAACTTGCAAGGGGGTACCAACCAATGCTCTGCTCACAGTCCCCCTTTCAGGAGGCCCTGGGCAATCATGCTCAAATAGTGTATTTTCCTGAATTATACATGAGAAAACCATTTATGGAGTGTGCCAAGAAGTTGTCCAGCTTTCAAAGCCCTTCTATTTTTAAAATATTAATATGTTCAGAAAAGCAGACAGCAGGATTTGCATGGCTGGCAGGATGAGCCATGCTAGTTTCATGTCAAGGTGAACAACCAAGTTGATTAAAAAAAAAAATGACCATAGCTCCTGATCACTCCAGTTCTATTTCTTTCACCTTATGCACCACAAGTCACAACTTAAACACCGAGCTGATTGTTCCACAAGCCAAGCACTGATGTACTCACGGGGTTTCCAGCATGACCCTGCACACACTAGCCATGGTGCTTAAGCAATCTGTAGTATTCTCGATAGGTAAATTTTTATTCTGCAGAAGAAGATAAATAGTTTCCAATTAAGTTATTGTGAAATACTACACTACCAAACTTAAGTCAGTGATCTGCTGGCATGGCCACAACTATGCTAAGTAAGGCAGCCTTGCACTGTTGTTTAAAAAAATACATTACAACATAGTTTAGCAATTTAGAGCAAAAGTCTACCACATGGGCTTTGCTTGCTTGCAGTTAAAGAAATACACCACTGACATGAATGACTTTCGGGAATTCTAAAGGAATTGTCTAACCTGCTCCTTAAGGACAGATATTTCTGCGGCCATATACATGTATCTGCTGCAACAGTAACAGTTAAAATTGTTGCAGACAAACATCTCAAATGTGAAATAAGAATGCATTTTTCTCAAGGCATTTCAAGTGTAAAGCAGGGCTTAACTAAAAGACAAAGCTATCTTTGTTTTAACCATGTAATGTACAATTATTTTTTATTAAGTAGTGTGCATTTATGCAAGACAAAAATCATCACAGCAGAAGAAAAGCACAGTACTTGTAGTGATTTTACCACTAGTATTTATTTAGGTTGTTAAGGATAAATAGGGATGTGTCAAAATGTGGGAATAGTTTTCCAATTCAGGTTCCTCCCCTCTTCTGCAATAATGTAAGTATACTTGACTTCACACAGTGAAAGATAAATGTCTTGGGAAGACAAAAAGGAAACTATATTTGAATTCCATTCAGCTGTTTCCCTTTCAGTTTTCTGAAGTTTCTGTTCTAAGCCACCACCAAAATGCAAGGAACATACATAACTCTCCCACCTTCCTATAGTGCTATCAATTAACTTTTGCAACATATCCACAAGGTGGCTCAGCAGAACATAGTCCAACCTCTACAGCACCTGAGAAAAATACCTTCTACTTCCTGAGGCTCCAAAACCCAAGTCTGACTTCTAGAAGCCATATAAAGTTTGGTAGAAGAGTTCTGTGTTGCTAAATGATGTCTGGCCCTCCAGTGCTTTGAAGTACATCATCCAACCCTCACATTTGTACTCTTACCTCCGACACAAACTTTGTTGTAGCATCGCTTAAGGTTTTCAACATCGGCGTTGCTTCAGCGTAAAATAAAGACATTCTGTTTGCCAACTCATTATTTACTTCATTTTCTCCCTCTGCCTATAAGACAGAAGAAAAAAAATTGTTCTATACATGGAAAGATACATGGTAGTATAAAATTACTTTTCATCTCATCTAAGGGGTACCTACTGGGACATTGTTAATCCTCATACGGCTCAGAGTTCTTCTGTAGTAGCTGAAGTCATTCTGTATAGCAGGATTTGTCATCTACATGCATAAGGAATCAAAACAGTTGTGACAAACTTGTTAAAAATGTAAGGACAAGTTTTCATAACCTGTAATACTGAGAGCAATAAATATTCAGCCTTCTGAAGTAAAAAGGCCTGTGACATTGACAAGTGTAGAACTGAGCTTTCGGGTTCTCATTTTTTTCAGAACAAGATCAGGACTAGTCTCCTAAATAGGAGATTTAAATTATCAAGTTGAAAGAAAGTAGTTTTTGCTAGTTTGTCTCCAAGGACCAGAAGACCAAAATAATATAATTTCACCTTAGTTCTTTGCACATTACCAAGAAAATAGTTGGACAATGGGTGTGCACATACTAAAAGCAGCAACATTAACCCAAGAGAAACGTCAAATTCGGATGAAGAAACATGATTAATATGAACTGAAATATAACAAGTGCCTAAAGCTAATACGGAATTTTATTTGCTTTCCAGTTTAATCTCACTCCAGGTCATGCAAACAAGCCAAGCATAGGAGATAAATTGAGTACTGCATACGCAATTCTGGAACAGAACTCAATCCAGATTGCTTCAGTCAATAGACTTTTCTCTTTTTACTAGCCTTTGTGTTTACAAAAGGACAAGTTCTTACCTTGAGCTCATCAAAGCGGAGTGTAAAGTGAAGGATTTCTGCAAACTGCTTAGCAAGAGCCTGCTCTCGCTCCAGGTGCTGCGTGGGCGAATAGGGAGTGCTGGTCAGGGCTCCCAGCAGACCCCGCAGTCCTGCCTCTGCAAAGAGAGAGGACTTTGCAATTACAACTGCACCTGCTTCTTGCGGCATGCAGACCTAGATTCTGCAAGCTAGACTTCAAATATACAGCTGCCAAAATACGTGGTAATTGATATAACAGGGCTCAGTGAAGTGCTTCTAGGTGCCACTTTTAACATACTGACTTGCAAACTGCTGTACAGTCTTGGGCTAACCAGCACTGACAGCTGGGGAAAAACTTACTGAAAGTTTTATTCAAGCTTTTGTGTAAACATATCTCAACCTGTTTTAACAGACTGCAGCCTCTAAGACAATCAGGAGTTACACACCTATCAGCAGCAGTCATGTTTTATAGCAGTACTTGTCTGCAAAAACCTTCCATTGTTTGAACTTATTTTTTTATGAGTTATGCTAATAATCATGTCTAAAAGTAAGATTACAACAGATAGTCTGTGAAAAAACAAATTGGCTTAGACATAACATTAGTCAGGCTGGTTTTCTAAGAGGCATGAAGTACCATCTTAAGTATTGCACCTGCAAGAATTAAGATCAGGCATTTTCACAGACTATTTTTGGTGTTTGTAAGGGAAAGAAAACACTCACTTCTAAGTGCTCTTGGTAACAGAAATGTTAACAGAATTAATTCTCAATGAATTAGCCTACTAATTTTCAAAGCAATCAGCTGGCTAGTGCTTTCCAGAGTTACTAAAGGGGTAGATAAAGAGCATGACAAGTATGGTCCCATTCTCCCTCTGCTCTCAGGTACCCACTGAAGCATGTCTGCTTTCACACGCAAAGAGTTAAGATACGACCCAGTGTGTCAGAGGAATCTATGCAATAGGAGCTTTTAGCTACTAACAAGCAGTTGACCTAGATGTGATCACATCTGAATACACAAAATGAATTAACTAATGAAGACAAAAAAATCCCAAGTTAATAACCATTCCACTTACCTAGTCTTTGAGAAAATTCATAGAATTTCTTTAGTTTGCCTACTAGTGGAACAACTGCACCCCATGCCTTCTCTTGCAGCTTCTCATCATTGGGATGCTGTATTGCCTTAAATTAGAAAAAAAAAAAAGGAAAAAAGTAAGCTTAGATCAAGCATAACTGATATACCACTGAGGAGGAAAAAAAAAATATCTATGCAGAACACTTATTTGAAGATCTAGTAATTAAAAATTCTACCTACTGCAAAGTTTCCAGTTGAGAGACAAGCCTGTACTAACCCATGTCTGTTCCAAAAAGCTCTAAATACTTGTGTTGAAATAAGTTTCCTGAATAGTAAAATAAATTGGAGACAAGTATAATGAAACTGGTAAAAATAAAGCTACTCAAGAAATTTTACATAGCCAGATCTACTTAATTAAAATCAACAGCTTTACTTGGGTACCTTCAGGAAAAAAAAAAAGAATGATCAAAGCCTCATTCTAATGTTGGTATCTACTACCAATTAATTAATTTGCAAANAAACGTCAAATTCGGATGAAGAAACATGATTAATATGAACTGAAATATAACAAGTGCCTAAAGCTAATACGGAATTTTATTTGCTTTCCAGTTTAATCTCACTCCAGGTCATGCAAACAAGCCAAGCATAGGAGATAAATTGAGTACTGCATACGCAATTCTGGAACAGAACTCAATCCAGATTGCTTCAGTCAATAGACTTTTCTCTTTTTACTAGCCTTTGTGTTTACAAAAGGACAAGTTCTTACCTTGAGCTCATCAAAGCGGAGTGTAAAGTGAAGGATTTCTGCAAACTGCTTAGCAAGAGCCTGCTCTCGCTCCAGGTGCTGCGTGGGCGAATAGGGAGTGCTGGTCAGGGCTCCCAGCAGACCCCGCAGTCCTGCCTCTGCAAAGAGAGAGGACTTTGCAATTACAACTGCACCTGCTTCTTGCGGCATGCAGACCTAGATTCTGCAAGCTAGACTTCAAATATACAGCTGCCAAAATACGTGGTAATTGATATAACAGGGCTCAGTGAAGTGCTTCTAGGTGCCACTTTTAACATACTGACTTGCAAACTGCTGTACAGTCTTGGGCTAACCAGCACTGACAGCTGGGGAAAAACTTACTGAAAGTTTTATTCAAGCTTTTGTGTAAACATATCTCAACCTGTTTTAACAGACTGCAGCCTCTAAGACAATCAGGAGTTACACACCTATCAGCAGCAGTCATGTTTTATAGCAGTACTTGTCTGCAAAAACCTTCCATTGTTTGAACTTATTTTTTTATGAGTTATGCTAATAATCATGTCTAAAAGTAAGATTACAACAGATAGTCTGTGAAAAAACAAATTGGCTTAGACATAACATTAGTCAGGCTGGTTTTCTAAGAGGCATGAAGTACCATCTTAAGTATTGCACCTGCAAGAATTAAGATCAGGCATTTTCACAGACTATTTTTGGTGTTTGTAAGGGAAAGAAAACACTCACTTCTAAGTGCTCTTGGTAACAGAAATGTTAACAGAATTAATTCTCAATGAATTAGCCTACTAATTTTCAAAGCAATCAGCTGGCTAGTGCTTTCCAGAGTTACTAAAGGGGTAGATAAAGAGCATGACAAGTATGGTCCCATTCTCCCTCTGCTCTCAGGTACCCACTGAAGCATGTCTGCTTTCACACGCAAAGAGTTAAGATACGACCCAGTGTGTCAGAGGAATCTATGCAATAGGAGCTTTTAGCTACTAACAAGCAGTTGACCTAGATGTGATCACATCTGAATACACAAAATGAATTAACTAATGAAGACAAAAAAATCCCAAGTTAATAACCATTCCACTTACCTAGTCTTTGAGAAAATTCATAGAATTTCTTTAGTTTGCCTACTAGTGGAACAACTGCACCCCATGCCTTCTCTTGCAGCTTCTCATCATTGGGATGCTGTATTGCCTTAAATTAGAAAAAAAAAAAAGGAAAAAAGTAAGCTTAGATCAAGCATAACTGATATACCACTGAGGAGGAAAAAAAAAATATCTATGCAGAACACTTATTTGAAGATCTAGTAATTAAAAATTCTACCTACTGCAAAGTTTCCAGTTGAGAGACAAGCCTGTACTAACCCATGTCTGTTCCAAAAAGCTCTAAATACTTGTGTTGAAATAAGTTTCCTGAATAGTAAAATAAATTGGAGACAAGTATAATGAAACTGGTAAAAATAAAGCTACTCAAGAAATTTTACATAGCCAGATCTACTTAATTAAAATCAACAGCTTTACTTGGGTACCTTCAGGAAAAAAAAAAAGAATGATCAAAGCCTCATTCTAATGTTGGTATCTACTACCAATTAATTAATTTGCAAAGAAAAAAATAAATCAAAAGTTTGCTGTGAAATTCAGGCTACATATTACAGTAGGAACATTTAAGCATAAACAACAACATAAAGCAGCACCAAGACATAGTGTATACCACAGAAAGAGGTATAGACCTTGTCATTACAGTAAGCTTCCCATACATATGAAGCCTTAAATTTCAATCTCTCCAAGTTTTTAAGATAGAAACTAGACTAATTAGCAGATGAAAATTACTAAGAAAACAGAAGTAAAAATGGTCATAACTATCCTGTTGCATCTTTACAGTCAAGTCCTTGATTCCAGAATCTGTTTCATCAACCCTGGGCTGTCAGTTGCAGCACACTTCTCCCTGGGCCCTAGAAAGTTTCCATGCTGGGATGTCTACCTCCCCTCAGAGTGTGTCTTTCTCCATGGGAGATGCAGGTTTCCTTGCTGAGACACACATTCCTGCCTGATCTTACAGCCTCTCCCTGAAAATGTTCCTTCCTTGAAGGACAAGTAAGCTATCTCACCTCCTAAGGGGTTTGTGTAACACAGTTACTCTTCTTAAACCTACTTTATGAATTCAAGAGACTGAAAAACCAATGGTACTTTATGTTGAATAGCTACAAGTATCAAATTCATCTGGAGTGATGAATTCCTACTTAATAGTATTTCTTAGAGTATGTTAAAGTACTTCCTCACTTTAGGAGCAAAGCAGCCCCCATTGCTGCATCTGAGGAAGAATGTTGAGAGATACTTTTATCCCATCCTTTCTTAAAGAAAAACTGGAGTAACATGCTGTACAGCAACTCTGCTTCTGTTCCAAACATTACTTTAATAATTAAAAGACAAGTAAAAGGGATTGAAAATTAGATGTCTTTTGTGTGAATACCACCACACATCAGACTTCTCCAATTAGCACTCAGCAAGTTGTTGACACCAGCCAACACTGCACTGCAGTCATGCCTCGCTCCTTCCACATTCACCGACTCCAGAGCAGCTCACGTAGGAATGGAAAGGAAAATCAACAGTAACAATTCCATAAAAAGGTTGAGAAGCATCATTTGCTATTGCATATGTGCGTTAATATCACCAAAACACGCGACATCTGTTTCGCTGTTAAAAAGGAACATTCCAGAGCAGAAATTCAAGACAGCAATTTTAAAAGAAACATGCTCTGCTAAAACAGCTCCTGCAAGCAAAGTTAAAACCCAGCAGTATTTGGTTAGAATAAGACAATGAACAACCACAGGTTGTGCACAATCATAACACTCTAGCTCACCTCTCGTATCTCATGGCCAGCTCCTCTATATGACTGCAAGTCTTCCAGTATTCCTTCTGCATCCTTTAACACTACATTCACCTGATTATAAATTTCCTTTTCAGATTCTGTAGGTTGGGCATCTAAACAGTAGTAGAACATATTAAATATATATATATATAACAACAATATGGAAATTCAATAGACACACCATCACCTATGGGTCAAATTCTCCATGCAGCAACTCAACCAGAATTCTCATTCTCGGAAGAGCTACTACAACGTATGAGGAACTCCAAGAGGTCTTTTATTTATTTTAGAAGTCTTTTAGCTACACTTTACATCCCAAAATCCATCTAGACCCTATCTTTCCTGACATTCAAAACTGAGTTAGGAGAAGAAATCCTAACAGGTTGTCTTTCTGAGTACCATGCCTATCTGACCTCAGGGTGCAGTACCAGCTCAGGGGAAGAGCACAGGCAGAAGACACTCACTGCAGGTGCTACAGGTGTCCCAGGATGCTCCTATGTACAAACACTGTAGCACTTTATTTTCTCCTGCCTCCTCTTTTTCTGGTTGGGGAAAGGAGCTCTATCTACTACTTCTAACTATATTTAATTCTCAAAACATATTTTTATTGCACTCATTGCAAAATCAGAGTTAAGAACAAAAAGGTCAAGTATAAACTTGATGTTGGGTTTTTTTTTCTTCCCTCTCTTTAAGGATATAGGCTGTCTCCCAGTTTTTCCTATAAAGACATTCCAAAAGTATATTTGATCATTTCAAAAAACTACACATACATGTATGCACAAATATCTCTCACCTGTTTTACCTGATATATTTTTTTTAAAACATTCTGATGTAAGCTCTAAGGTTGGTTCTTTTTTAGACTGATATAAAAGCAGCCCAGCAGCTACTGAAGTTCTTACAAAAACATAACAAAACTTCTCAATTTACATGGNGGCTACATATTACAGTAGGAACATTTAAGCATAAACAACAACATAAAGCAGCACCAAGACATAGTGTATACCACAGAAAGAGGTATAGACCTTGTCATTACAGTAAGCTTCCCATACATATGAAGCCTTAAATTTCAATCTCTCCAAGTTTTTAAGATAGAAACTAGACTAATTAGCAGATGAAAATTACTAAGAAAACAGAAGTAAAAATGGTCATAACTATCCTGTTGCATCTTTACAGTCAAGTCCTTGATTCCAGAATCTGTTTCATCAACCCTGGGCTGTCAGTTGCAGCACACTTCTCCCTGGGCCCTAGAAAGTTTCCATGCTGGGATGTCTACCTCCCCTCAGAGTGTGTCTTTCTCCATGGGAGATGCAGGTTTCCTTGCTGAGACACACATTCCTGCCTGATCTTACAGCCTCTCCCTGAAAATGTTCCTTCCTTGAAGGACAAGTAAGCTATCTCACCTCCTAAGGGGTTTGTGTAACACAGTTACTCTTCTTAAACCTACTTTATGAATTCAAGAGACTGAAAAACCAATGGTACTTTATGTTGAATAGCTACAAGTATCAAATTCATCTGGAGTGATGAATTCCTACTTAATAGTATTTCTTAGAGTATGTTAAAGTACTTCCTCACTTTAGGAGCAAAGCAGCCCCCATTGCTGCATCTGAGGAAGAATGTTGAGAGATACTTTTATCCCATCCTTTCTTAAAGAAAAACTGGAGTAACATGCTGTACAGCAACTCTGCTTCTGTTCCAAACATTACTTTAATAATTAAAAGACAAGTAAAAGGGATTGAAAATTAGATGTCTTTTGTGTGAATACCACCACACATCAGACTTCTCCAATTAGCACTCAGCAAGTTGTTGACACCAGCCAACACTGCACTGCAGTCATGCCTCGCTCCTTCCACATTCACCGACTCCAGAGCAGCTCACGTAGGAATGGAAAGGAAAATCAACAGTAACAATTCCATAAAAAGGTTGAGAAGCATCATTTGCTATTGCATATGTGCGTTAATATCACCAAAACACGCGACATCTGTTTCGCTGTTAAAAAGGAACATTCCAGAGCAGAAATTCAAGACAGCAATTTTAAAAGAAACATGCTCTGCTAAAACAGCTCCTGCAAGCAAAGTTAAAACCCAGCAGTATTTGGTTAGAATAAGACAATGAACAACCACAGGTTGTGCACAATCATAACACTCTAGCTCACCTCTCGTATCTCATGGCCAGCTCCTCTATATGACTGCAAGTCTTCCAGTATTCCTTCTGCATCCTTTAACACTACATTCACCTGATTATAAATTTCCTTTTCAGATTCTGTAGGTTGGGCATCTAAACAGTAGTAGAACATATTAAATATATATATATATAACAACAATATGGAAATTCAATAGACACACCATCACCTATGGGTCAAATTCTCCATGCAGCAACTCAACCAGAATTCTCATTCTCGGAAGAGCTACTACAACGTATGAGGAACTCCAAGAGGTCTTTTATTTATTTTAGAAGTCTTTTAGCTACACTTTACATCCCAAAATCCATCTAGACCCTATCTTTCCTGACATTCAAAACTGAGTTAGGAGAAGAAATCCTAACAGGTTGTCTTTCTGAGTACCATGCCTATCTGACCTCAGGGTGCAGTACCAGCTCAGGGGAAGAGCACAGGCAGAAGACACTCACTGCAGGTGCTACAGGTGTCCCAGGATGCTCCTATGTACAAACACTGTAGCACTTTATTTTCTCCTGCCTCCTCTTTTTCTGGTTGGGGAAAGGAGCTCTATCTACTACTTCTAACTATATTTAATTCTCAAAACATATTTTTATTGCACTCATTGCAAAATCAGAGTTAAGAACAAAAAGGTCAAGTATAAACTTGATGTTGGGTTTTTTTTTCTTCCCTCTCTTTAAGGATATAGGCTGTCTCCCAGTTTTTCCTATAAAGACATTCCAAAAGTATATTTGATCATTTCAAAAAACTACACATACATGTATGCACAAATATCTCTCACCTGTTTTACCTGATATATTTTTTTTAAAACATTCTGATGTAAGCTCTAAGGTTGGTTCTTTTTTAGACTGATATAAAAGCAGCCCAGCAGCTACTGAAGTTCTTACAAAAACATAACAAAACTTCTCAATTTACATGGGCAAAGTAGGTTATGAAATACCACTATATATTATTGCAGGACTTCCAATGCCAAAATTCAGGGTATTAACAGTATATTATTTTTTCTAGGGACAAATAATAGTTATCTATGAACAATATATCATTATTCATGCAGTTTAAGGAGTCTGGAATGTCTTTTAAAAAAAAAAAAAGCTTTTTCCATGATCCGTATGTGTAACTCCACTAACAGTGATGGAAGTTAGGTACATACCCACATTAGAATGAAAAGAAAAATAAATAACCAAACCACAGTATTCTAGAGTGACACAGATAAAAACAAAACAAAATAACACCATCAAAAACATTAGAAAACAAAAGACTATTAGAAGAAAACAATTTTTACATGCATTGCCTGTCTGGATTTTGCTGCAATTTTTGCATACTTCTTTTTGTGGTTTAACGCATAGACAGTGGGCATTAGTAGCAAATACAGCTAAATAGAGACCTTGCAATAGCTTAACTGTGATATTTTGAGAACCATCAAGAATTAGCATGGGTAAAAAAATGCTGGTCACTCCTTAAAACAAAACAAAACAAAACAAGCAGAAGAGCACCACATTGATTAGGCACCCATTGAAAGAGGTCAGTGCTTTTCAGATCATCACAAAGGTCACATTTGTAATTTTGAAAGCTGCTGAAGACTGCTGTAAGAAATGAAGACAAAAAAAAATGAAGGAAAAAAGCAGACAGGTAAGCACCAGTTGACTTGCAGCAGTCCATGCACAAACATGAAATGCTGTAGTGAAATACAGACTGAAACATGAAGCTCTGTAGCATTCCAGATTGTGGTGTTAAATAATGCAATCAAGACTTGCCACTTGGATCATCTCACACTGAGTACGTCTCACTTAGTTAATTTTTCATGCCATTTTTTTCTCTACCCTGTCTAGTAAGGAGTTCATTTTTCAACATATAGGGGGGCACAGNCATAAAAAGGTTGAGAAGCATCATTTGCTATTGCATATGTGCGTTAATATCACCAAAACACGCGACATCTGTTTCGCTGTTAAAAAGGAACATTCCAGAGCAGAAATTCAAGACAGCAATTTTAAAAGAAACATGCTCTGCTAAAACAGCTCCTGCAAGCAAAGTTAAAACCCAGCAGTATTTGGTTAGAATAAGACAATGAACAACCACAGGTTGTGCACAATCATAACACTCTAGCTCACCTCTCGTATCTCATGGCCAGCTCCTCTATATGACTGCAAGTCTTCCAGTATTCCTTCTGCATCCTTTAACACTACATTCACCTGATTATAAATTTCCTTTTCAGATTCTGTAGGTTGGGCATCTAAACAGTAGTAGAACATATTAAATATATATATATATAACAACAATATGGAAATTCAATAGACACACCATCACCTATGGGTCAAATTCTCCATGCAGCAACTCAACCAGAATTCTCATTCTCGGAAGAGCTACTACAACGTATGAGGAACTCCAAGAGGTCTTTTATTTATTTTAGAAGTCTTTTAGCTACACTTTACATCCCAAAATCCATCTAGACCCTATCTTTCCTGACATTCAAAACTGAGTTAGGAGAAGAAATCCTAACAGGTTGTCTTTCTGAGTACCATGCCTATCTGACCTCAGGGTGCAGTACCAGCTCAGGGGAAGAGCACAGGCAGAAGACACTCACTGCAGGTGCTACAGGTGTCCCAGGATGCTCCTATGTACAAACACTGTAGCACTTTATTTTCTCCTGCCTCCTCTTTTTCTGGTTGGGGAAAGGAGCTCTATCTACTACTTCTAACTATATTTAATTCTCAAAACATATTTTTATTGCACTCATTGCAAAATCAGAGTTAAGAACAAAAAGGTCAAGTATAAACTTGATGTTGGGTTTTTTTTTCTTCCCTCTCTTTAAGGATATAGGCTGTCTCCCAGTTTTTCCTATAAAGACATTCCAAAAGTATATTTGATCATTTCAAAAAACTACACATACATGTATGCACAAATATCTCTCACCTGTTTTACCTGAT
>VYZU01012063.1:52762-98576 GCA_013401355.1 Ceyx cyanopectus
TCAGCTACTGTATTTCATTTTCCTAAAGTGTTCCAGGAAACAATGGTTTATAGTTTAATTTTTTGGGGTAGTAGGGCTTCTATTTGTTTGGTTTTGCTTGTTTGTTTTGATAATAACAAGCTTCTATGCTTTAAAACCCAGTAGACACAGAGTTAGTTCCTTTGGTGTGCGTTTCACTGTGATGTGCCTAGTCCTCTCCAACAGAAGAAATCTGTAATCCTGATTTGTTCAACTAAGTTCCTCTCCCATTTGTAATTCTTCTGCAACTAAAGAAAAAAAGAGCTAAAAAATTAAAAGTAAGCATAAATTGTTTTATATTCACCTGGGAATACATTCAGGATGTTATTAGGATAGTTTTAAAAGTCATGACAAAGAAAAAAGCTTTAAGCCCTAGTGCTGGCCAGCTCAGAGCAAGTGGCTTATTTGCTTCTCAGTGCTGGTCAGGGACCTACACTCTGGTGGAGGAAGAGGAGGAGGTTCCTCTTCCTAAGCACTGCTGCAGTGTTGAATAGATGGAGGCAGCATTTCCACATACCAGTATGTAGCTGAAGACTCAGCTACAGGACTTGCACTTCCACTAATTTCAAACTCATTTTCCTCAGTGTGGAGCATGCAGAGCAGGAAAGGGAGCTGAACTTCTGGAGTTAGTCTTGCCAAGTAACAAACAGCAACCTGTGCCAGGCATCAAACCAGCAGGCTGAAGGAGGCATGCCACTGCAGAGATTCCCTTGCCCCCCTTGCATGGATCTAGGTTCCTGCTACAACTTGATTACAAGGTTTTGCCTTTACCTGGTGATGTTTTCCATAGAAAGAGCAAATACAGCAAGCACAGAAAAGCTCACTGAAATACTCTCAGCTTGGATATTTCTGCCAAGGGTGCAGCAATTGCCCCAGGAATTCAGGGCAATTATTGCTGAGGTCCCTCATGCAAACAGGGAGTTCAACTTCAAATTAATTTAAATCTGAACATTACTGCACTAGATTGAATATACATTTAGAGTGCAGAAAACTCACATGATAACATTAAAGACAAAAGAGTAGACTTGCAACACTATACAAACATTATGTGAACTAAATGCTATGGAAATATGACAACATATTACATGTGGGGAACACATACATTTAGTGACTATTTAAAAATAAGTCTTTAGCTAGCCTATAGAACTAGAAGGCCAAGAAACTTGGGGTTAAAAGTTTAAACAGCACAGCAAATTCTATTTAAACTGAGAATTTTCCCAGGGAAGACACATTAAGCCATCTGAAACTTGCTGGGACAAAACTCACAAGAAGCAAGGGAGAGAAAAATCCCAGACTGCTGGAGATGAAATAATTTATTCATCTCTATCATCATTACTATGGAGAATGCTATCTTTGNAAAAACATTAGAAAACAAAAGACTATTAGAAGAAAACAATTTTTACATGCATTGCCTGTCTGGATTTTGCTGCAATTTTTGCATACTTCTTTTTGTGGTTTAACGCATAGACAGTGGGCATTAGTAGCAAATACAGCTAAATAGAGACCTTGCAATAGCTTAACTGTGATATTTTGAGAACCATCAAGAATTAGCATGGGTAAAAAAATGCTGGTCACTCCTTAAAACAAAACAAAACAAAACAAGCAGAAGAGCACCACATTGATTAGGCACCCATTGAAAGAGGTCAGTGCTTTTCAGATCATCACAAAGGTCACATTTGTAATTTTGAAAGCTGCTGAAGACTGCTGTAAGAAATGAAGACAAAAAAAAATGAAGGAAAAAAGCAGACAGGTAAGCACCAGTTGACTTGCAGCAGTCCATGCACAAACATGAAATGCTGTAGTGAAATACAGACTGAAACATGAAGCTCTGTAGCATTCCAGATTGTGGTGTTNGAAGGCCAAGAAACTTGGGGTTAAAAGTTTAAACAGCACAGCAAATTCTATTTAAACTGAGAATTTTCCCAGGGAAGACACATTAAGCCATCTGAAACTTGCTGGGACAAAACTCACAAGAAGCAAGGGAGAGAAAAATCCCAGACTGCTGGAGATGAAATAATTTATTCATCTCTATCATCATTACTATGGAGAATGCTATCTTTGTGGCTCCTCTGAAACCTAGCCAAGTACTTTGGAGCTAATGCAAAATACTTTCAGCACTATCTTGAGATCAACATCTGCAACCAAAAGTACTCTGTATTTTAGCTACTATTCAAATCAGTAAATTTGGAAAGGATTTGCACTGTGATGGTAATGACACCAATATAAAAGCTGAGCTGCAAGGTTCCCACATTGTAGGTGGCTGTTTTATGGTACCAATATCATTATTACAAAGCTGTGCATTTTCCTCTGCTCCTATTGAANAAGAGCACCACATTGATTAGGCACCCATTGAAAGAGGTCAGTGCTTTTCAGATCATCACAAAGGTCACATTTGTAATTTTGAAAGCTGCTGAAGACTGCTGTAAGAAATGAAGACAAAAAAAAATGAAGGAAAAAAGCAGACAGGTAAGCACCAGTTGACTTGCAGCAGTCCATGCACAAACATGAAATGCTGTAGTGAAATACAGACTGAAACATGAAGCTCTGTAGCATTCCAGATTGTGGTGTTAAATAATGCAATCAAGACTTGCCACTTGGATCATCTCACACTGAGTACGTCTCACTTAGTTAATTTTTCATGCCATTTTTTTCTCTACCCTGTCTAGTAAGGAGTTCATTTTTCAACATATAGGGGGGCACAGCAGAAGGACCCATGAGAAACCCTCCTCCTCATTTTGAAACAATAACAAGGAGAAGAGAGGTAGTACCTTACAAATTTCAAAATGAGCGTTATCTTCAAGATACAAATTAAGAGCTCTTTACTGAACTGCTGTACAAGTCACCACTTTGAACACCTCCATTAGTGTTTCACTTAGGATGTGAACACTCAGCTACTGTATTTCATTTTCCTAAAGTGTTCCAGGAAACAATGGTTTATAGTNTTGCAATTGATTTTAGCATTATGTCTCTTGTATCCAGCTAACCCGAATTTAATTGAATCCCATTAAATGGTCAGCATTACAGAATTAAGCTGAAGCTTCACAACTCCAATATTCTCCCATGTAATTTCCCTGTACTTCACTAAATCCTACCTGTTCTGATGAGACATTAAATCTGAAGTGGCTTTAAACAGTTTTGCTTTCTGACTTTTGAACACCTTCCATGATTATATTCCCTTTATGAATACTCTGTATGGCCATCATCTTCCAGTAACAATACAGTCAGAAGAGAATTGATAAAATCAATAGTACAGCATAAAGGTTTAGATCAGCTATAACTTGAAATGTCACTAAAGTAAAAAAGTATTTCACCAAGCATTTGCTTTCATATTAAAATTAATACAACCAACTGCTAGTGCATCAAATACAACTGATAAAGAATTTGGAGGAAGGAAATGAGATAAAATGAATCTCAAATTATCTGGATCACAATACTGCATCATTTTTTTGTTATGCTATTCCATTGTATTTTATTACATTGAACATTACTTTTCTTATTTTCTGCTTCCTGATGTACAGCTGGGTAAAGCAATAGCATATCCCAAAAGAAAGTAATTAAACATGCACAGCAGCAGCCAGCAACACTTACCTGCCATTCTTAGGCTTCATTATATCATGCAACAAAAACTAAAAGCAGCAATACAAACAATATGTGAACCTTCCAGACCACTTGGCATTGATCAGACAAGCTATAGTCTCCTTTTCATATGCAATTTCATCTTTATACTCTGAGCCCCCCTTTTAAGGGAGGATGAAGTTAACTGTCAAATTTCAATGCCAAATCACATAAGGTTCACATATACACCTCTAATGTAATGATGGTGGAGAGCTATGAATAGCTGTTGTGAGCCAATCTGTGTATGTAGCATTATTCAGTGGCATCCTGGAAGTGAAGATAATCAGGTTTCATATTCAGTCCTTCCTTCAAGGTGCATGGATCTCCTTGCACTTCTAGTAAGTTTTCAAATCATTCAAATTCTTTTTAAAGTTTATATTAAAAGCAGACAGAATTTTGGTTTAAAATAAGAACCATATCAGATAGCAACAGTAAAATATAATTTGAAAAGCCCTCCTGGAAATAAAGATTTTGCAGTTTAGAAACTGAGCTTTTTAAACCAGACTGTTGCTTTCTAGAAAAGCTCACTGAACAATCATCCATAGCTCAGGCATGCAAAGCTGTTAGAAGGATGGCAAAGTGAAAACACACATCTAGTACATGACAAATGCAGTCTACTGCAGGCAAAGAGTAATAGATATATAAAATCATCTTCTCACTTTCAAAATCAAGGAAAAAATTTGGCCCCTGCTCAAGGTCTGTGCATGTCAAAACTTTTAGAAGGTTCCCCATGTTAAGGTACCTGCCAAGACAAGAATGAGAGAAAATAAAATTTTCTTTTTATAAGACGGAACAGCTCCAATATAGTTGATTGAAGTGGTGGGGGAAAAGTAGATNAGTGGCACTGCAGAGACTTTAGTAGAATACTTAAGAAAACTATTTATTTCAAATAGATAAGGTGAATGACCAAAGAATATATAACCTCAACCAGTGTAAGGCAGGGAGAAGTCAAAAGCCCATTATTTCATTTATCTGAACGTTATTTGCATTTATTCTGATAGTCACACAAGTAATTGGAATCTAGCACCAAGATAAATACCTGAAAAACCAAAAAAGCAAATCTTAGAAACCAGTCTAAAAGCTTTCTCAATTTGGAACTGGTTATCCCTATAATGCTTCACGGACCATAGACTTTTAGTTCTTTATGGTATTGTGCAAGAAAGGTTTAACCAGACTGTTGACTCCAAAGTTCTATAAGGATTTCAGAACTAAAGACTTCAAACTGTATATTGTTGGGCCAGGCGTAATACACAATTAGCAAATTTGTTTTTAAAGCAGAGCTTATTTGCTCTTTCACATAAAAACACATTAAGTATCATAAGATTAAGTGCCAAGTCTTGAAGAAAGATCTTGACTGTGTCAAAGCCAAGATCCTGTCAAGGCAAACTGTCTGAAACAGAGTAGAAAGAAGCATGGATACACAGTATAGTAGCAGAAAGACACACAGGACAGGGTCCAAAATGAATAAAGAACAGTCTAACAATTCAGCCATAATAGAAGTCACTTAATTTGACTGTGGATGTAAACATTTCATGTCAGCAACCTGCTTACTCTCATGCCAAATCTTGTTCATGCTCAAAACATGCACTTGAAAATTAAATTGATAAAGAATGAGTACTTACAAAAAAAAAAGCAGCAATTTTGATTGCAATTGATTTTAGCATTATGTCTCTTGTATCCAGCTAACCCGAATTTAATTGAATCCCATTAAATGGTCAGCATTACAGAATTAAGCTGAAGCTTCACAACTCCAATATTCTCCCATGTAATTTCCCTGTACTTCACTAAATCCTACCTGTTCTGATGAGACATTAAATCTGAAGTGGCTTTAAACAGTTTTGCTTTCTGACTTTTGAACACCTTCCATGATTATATTCCCTTTATGAATACTCTGTATGGCCATCATCTTCCAGTAACAATACAGTCAGAAGAGAATTGATAAAATCAATAGTACAGCATAAAGGTTTAGATCAGCTATAACTTGAAATGTCACTAAAGTAAAAAAGTATTTCACCAAGCATTTGCTTTCATATTAAAATTAATACAACCAACTGCTAGTGCATCAAATACAACTGATAAAGAATTTGGAGGAAGGAAATGAGATAAAATGAATCTCAAATTATCTGGATCACAATACTGCATCATTTTTTTGTTATGCTATTCCATTGTATTTTATTACATTGAACATTACTTTTCTTATTTTCTGCTTCCTGATGTACAGCTGGGTAAAGCAATAGCATATCCCAAAAGAAAGTAATTAAACATGCACAGCAGCAGCCAGCAACACTTACCTGCCATTCTTAGGCTTCATTATATCATGCAATAAAAACTAAAAGCAGCAATACAAACAATATGTGAACCTTCCAGACCACTTGGCATTGATCAGACAAGCTATAGTCTCCTTTTCATATGCAATTTCATCTTTATACTCTGAGCCCCCCTTTTAAGGGAGGATGAAGTTAACTGTCAAATTTCAATGCCAAATCACATAAGGTTCACATATACACCTCTAATGTAATGATGGTGGAGAGCTATGAATAGCTGTTGTGAGCCAATCTGTGTATGTAGCATTATTCAGTGGCATCCTGGAAGTGAAGATAATCAGGTTTCATATTCAGTCCTTCCTTCAAGGTGCATGGATCTCCTTGCACTTCTAGTAAGTTTTCAAATCATTCAAATTCTTTTTAAAGTTTATATTAAAAGCAGACAGAATTTTGGTTTAAAATAAGAACCATATCAGATAGCAACAGTAAAATATAATTTGAAAAGCCCTCCTGGAAATAAAGATTTTGCAGTTTAGAAACTGAGCTTTTTAAACCAGACTGTTGCTTTCTAGAAAAGCTCACTGAACAATCATCCATAGCTCAGGCATGCAAAGCTGTTAGAAGGATGGCAAAGTGAAAACACACATCTAGTACATGACAAATGCAGTCTACTGCAGGCAAAGAGTAATAGATATATAAAATCATCTTCTCACTTTCAAAATCAAGGAAAAAATTTGGCCCCTGCTCAAGGTCTGTGCATGTCAAAACTTTTAGAAGGTTCCCCATGTTAAGGTACCTGCCAAGACAAGAATGAGAGAAAATAAAATTTTCTTTTTATAAGACGGAACAGCTCCAATATAGTTGATTGAAGTGGTGGGGGAAAAGTAGATCAGAGAGTTCCATCAGTCATGAACCCATCCTTCAGGCTGCTGCCCTGCTGGGTGGAGAGAAACCCCCACCTCAAGGACATACAGCTGGTGATCCCAGAGATGCAATGCAGCTTTCCTGTAAGAAGTGACTACATCACCAACATCTTCACAGCTGCCCCCTTGAGAAAGGGGCAGAACTCCAGCTGAAGGCCTTGTCAGTGACTAATTCTGTCCTGGTACACCCTAGCACCAGTGTCCTGAGCAGGAGTACCACGTTGAGGGCCAAGTACCATATTTACAAGCACTGACACAGTGGCCATGCTACAGATTTTAACCTGATGGGACAACAGAAGCAAGAGCTTGAATTTTGTCAGCCCTTATAATTTTGTCAGATGGCCATTAGAGAAAAACACATCGAGATCCATCATTTCAGTGTGCAGAAAATGCCAAGAAAGGCGTGCCACAGATCTTTACCAAAAGGTGCCTAAAACATCTGTGAAACTCAAGACAATTCCACTTCGGACTTTTGGATGTAAAAAATGTACTTTAACTGCACCATGAATGAACAAACCATGATCAGGAATGATTTAGTACTCACTCTTGGATAAGATTGGATTACAGTGAACAACTGCTCAGCACAGATTACTATGGCATACTGACAGAATTTTTCATTTTATGATTACTTGATATGCAAGCAGATGAATGGACATCACTGATCACAGAGATCCAAAATGACTAAGCACAAGTAAAGAAAATTTACACAGTAGCATGATGGTGGCTTGGCTGCTACTGGAGAGTTTTAAAAAAAAAAAAAAAAAAAAGAAAAAAAAAGGAAAAAAAAGGAAAAATCACATGCAACTCTTTCAAATTGCAGATTTGCAACTGAGTCCCTTAGCCTTCACTGCAGCAGGTATAAGCAACCCTACTGTTACCATTTTAAATGCCCCAGCTGTGAAGGGCCCAGAGACTTACTTTCAAAATCCAAGAAAAAATGTGCTGCATTGTGGTCTATGTCCCTGGTTAGCACCTTAATGAGATTACCCATGCCAGCAAACCTAAAAATAAAAATGGCAAAATCATTTAGTCCAGTAACCATTTCTTATGTCAAGCACATGCCTGGGGCTCACTGGAGCAGGGCTCCTGTTGGGTTTTGCACATTGGATTCATTACCTGCTGGTGGGAAGTAGAAAACATGCATTGTACAGGGCATTTCCACTCCCCTTCTCAGGGATAAGTGATTGTTGAATATCTTACGAGTTTTAACTTTAACAAAAATAAAGATCCAAATTACTGGTTCTTTTTCACATTTGTTTAGTGTATTTAAAGAATATGTTACCTAGGATGTTCTGCGTAAGTGAAGCAAGCCACTGACAACAAAGCCATTATAAGGACAAAAGTAACCTCCAGTATTACTGGTGTCATTATAAGCCTGACTTTTTTACTATCTCTCCATTATCTAAAAGAAGATTCAGAAAGCCTTTTAGTAGCTGTCACCTGTGGCCAATGAACAGTTCTTCCCATCAAGTCATGTAAACTGATGAGTTAAACACAAGTCAAAATTTTCCAAAACCAGCAGATAATCAAGTTTAAACAGTTCTTCTTATGCTTTTTGTCACATCCCAGCTAAAAGAAAAGTGGAAGAAAAATTAAATAGTCATTAGATTACTTGAAGTCAGTTAAATTAATGAAACAGTTTCAAAGTTACCACAAGTTTCAGAAATCAACACCTTCAGCGGGACTATGACAACTGCATTTCAAAGCAAGGCAGCCTTTTCAAGGAACTTCCCATGTTCTGCAGAGGCTGAAAACAGACTTAAGAACCATTGCTCTGAAACAGCAGTCACTGAAGTGCTTCCAAAAGACAAACACAAGGCACTATGCAAAACCCCGATTTCAAATGAGTTAAGAATAAGGCATCAATAACCTGACATTTGGATTCAAGCAGAAGACAAAAAAAAACAAACCAAAAGTTTTAAAATTAGTGCAACTACATCAAACCAGCAGTGTGGGCCTTGTGTTTTGCTTCTGATATTTACTTTTCCTGAAGACTGATGTTTACCTGGAGGGAGGCAGCATGATAGTAATAATTATTAATAATTATTAATTCATTAGGAATCAAGAAATCTGAAGCAATACAGAGTCAAAACAAACTGGCAAAAGAATCTGTCTTGACATATTTCTTGAGTTCCCTAAGTAACAAGCGTGTGAGGGGAGGCAAACTGAGAACAGCACATCATTCATTTTTCAGGACCCAGAAGATTCAGCAGTAGTTCACACAATCAACTAAAGTATACAGAAGGAAGGGGGGAAATTAATCCCAGATGGATGAAAGTTACTCAATCTTTGCTCCAACAATTAGTTACATTAGTCTTTGCTCCAACAACTTCTATGGAACAACCAAACAACAGTTAAGAACCTACATTTTTAGACAAACAGCTCAGTGTAATCCAATTGCTCACAGTGGATTCTGAACACAACTCCATCAGTAGGTGGACACTTGCTTTTCTGCACATTCAACTTTCTCCTTGAAACTCAAGAAAATGTAAGTCCTGCTTCCTAAGCACTTAGGAACTTTGTTCTCTGGAAAGTCATCATATTTGAGCCTGAGAAACACCCATTAAATAAAGAAATTTAAAATGAAGATGCCCTATTTAGCCACTTTTCTTAAACTAATCCATCGAAATGTGTCTAAAGAGACAGATTTTCCAGAGTTTTCTATTCCACAGCTTAGAAAACTCTTCAAATGCTACATGTGACCAGTGCTGTACAAACAAGCAACATCAGAAAGCAGAGAAATTACTTTTCTTTATCTTTCAAGCATGTTCTGCAACACAGGACTGAATAAGTCACTTAGTCCACTCCCAACAACGAGAACATTCATGATCTGGAGAAAGCTGAAATACAGAGCCATTCTTAAACAAGTATTTACAACAGGGGTAATAAAAAGCAAAAAGTACAAGCTGCCTCATGGTGATGGAGTCTATAGATTCAGTTCAAAACTACACCTCAATCTCAGGACAGTGTACTACATCCTTCAATTCCAATGTTAAGAAGCAAACACCATACACTGCTATGTATTTGCTGTTAACTACCTAAAGAGAATTCTAACTGTACTTACAATTACTGCCATGCTTCAGCTCTTCAGCTGCACCATCCCCTCCTCCACCAAAATATTTTCAATACCTTAAGAAATGCCTGTATATAGCTTTTGCCTTTGCTTTGATATTAACCAGTCTCCTAAGAGTTGACAGGGTCATGCATGTGGTTTAAATATTGGATAACATTACTTCTGAGGGTCAGAGTAGGGGCATGCTTATAGGGTTGAAATATTTTGAAGATCAATTTACAGAAGAGCACACAGCCACTGCAGAACAGATTGTTTAACTGAAGCCCTACCACTTCCTAAATGAGTAAGGGGTGGGGTGACTCCATTTTGCAATATAAATACCTTCATTTAGACCTTCATCCTTCAGCAAAGTTTGCCAATAAAAATATATATGGTTTATTTTCTGGGAGTGACTTTAACAATTAGAGAAACACCATAAAAGGTTTGGCACTACAAAGGAAACAAATTCAAGCAGAAGATGCAACTGACCTAATGGTAATAGTTCAGTGAACAGCCTCTCTGAGAAAAGGAAAGAAGTTGAAGATGATGAGAAGGGATTAATTCAACTAGAACAGCAACAAGATGCAACACAGGAATACATTTCAACTTACACAAAGTTACATGAACACATTCATACTGAAGTTTGTAACAGACCTCTTCCCTCGTGCATTCAGCATACTGAAAAAATAGTGATAAACTTTACTCACATTGCAGCTTTGCATACAAAATACGTGGTCACATTTGTCTTCTTAGCAGCAAAACATTCAGCATATTCAGTTGTTATGGAGTGAATGGAAGAAACTCTGTCCAGCAGAACCTGGACACAGAGTATTTTTGAAACTTGTATAAAGATTAATTCTAACACTTACTCAAGGATCTCAAGTATTCCTTAATACTGGAAGATGTGATGGTTTACAAACTAAAAATTACCATTTCTCAAAGTTGTAATCCGAAAAGACTTTTAAGAATATAGAGAGCCTGAAAAATCAATTTAAAAAAAAAAAANTACTAATGTGAGTACTATAGAAAAAAAAAAAAAAAGAAAAAAGAGGAAAAAAAAAAAGAAACTATAACTTCTCTAGCATTTCTTGGACACATTCTCTCTCTTTGGCATTTAAGGTAATGAATGCAAGATCCAAAAGATAGGAATTTATTCTTCCTGTGAGTCTGAGCAATAGCTTCTCAGGCTCTGAAATGGCCTTTTAGAAACACGACTGTGAAGTCACAATGTGGAACTTCTGAGGCACATGGAGGCAGCTGCAGATCAACATGGCACAGGTCTGGTTAGATGGCTCTGTGCTTCTGAGATTAATTCAGTCCAAAAGGTATAGCTAAGCAGCAAGAGAGCTGACCTGTTGCACTCAGGTGGAATCCTATAGAAGGGAAAATGAAAACTGACCTGAGAGACTGCTATGTCAGCAGAAGACCCAGATCAATCTGGAGTACCTAGCTCAGAGATGCCTCAAGCTCCTGACAGACAGATTTACTAGAGATTCTTGTTGCACTCAAGATAGCTTGTCATGTGCATTTCTGCTGGGCCCAAAAGACATGAAAGCAGGCTCACTGCTGGCTCTAATATTAAAGACTATGAAAATCTGCACATCATAAACCAGTCTACAAAACTAGGCATTATCTTCAGGTACAACACCTCTATTTGATGCCCTGTAAAAGCATCACCAGCATGGAAGATTTTGGTAGTTCTATGAAGACTTATCTCAGAAATGAAGCACCTCCCATGCAGCACTGAGTTACTAAGCACTCTGCCAATTTTCTTGAGAGTCCACAAGTTCAGCTGAAGTAAGCAGAATGACTGTTCTAGAAAGTAAGATGTGGTTCCAGTTATCTAGTCCCAAATTGAGCTACCACAGTCTAGTCAGACACCTTCCAGCACTAACTGCATCGTTCCTGAACACACTGCCCCATTGGTCAGCCCTGACACAAGGAAGATTTGAGGCTGTACAAAAGCCAACAGCAAGCACTACTACTGGCTGAGTTTTATAACCCACAGCTGGGCTGTGTCTCACAGCCAAACAGCTGACTTGGAACACTGGAGGTGACTTTTGTGGGTGCCAGCACACCTTCTGACTTGCAATTCTTGCAGAGCAACTGGAACAACATCACCAACATTAAAATATTTGCATGTCCAGTCTGAAGTACATCTTAGGTCATTATTTGTTCTTCCTTGGCTTCATGTTGTCAGCTTCTGTCCAATTTTATTTGGCATTTACATTCAGAATATAGTAACTTCAAAAATCACAGGCTATTTTTCTTCCAAGTGTCTTATTGATTTTAAGATGTTACAGTGCCCAAAGGTAGCTCATTAGCAAACCCACAGTTTAAGATATAATAAAAAAGCACACTTCAGACCACAGAAGTTTTTCTCTTGCCATGAATCCAACATCGTAAAATCAGAGCAGAAAAACCTCCACTTGTCTCTGTCCAAAAGCTGACTGTCCCTGTGAAGCTGCCCCGAGTCCCTCCTGGCACACTCGGGACTCTGAAACAACACTCTGGCCACGTGGAGCAGGTATTGGGAACTGGGAGTGCAAGCCAAGAGCAGGGCTCCAACTTGACCTACTTGCAGAGGAAGACATACGGGATGCCACATCTGATTACCGTGATCTGGCCCATTACAGCCTTATGGGGCTGCCTGATGCTGCCGGCAGTGCCACGATCAGACAGGCGGAAAGCAAAGGCATCTTTTCAAAACAAGCCTTGCACGCATGCCCTTCATGCTGAAAACAGCCCTGACACACTGCAAGGGGTTCTTCCCTCTAAGCTAAGCCCAGGGGAAATGTATAGAAATACATGATGCAACTAAATTCAGTTCAGCACTGAAGAAATTTCCCCACACACACCTGAAGAAGAGTGGTGTATTAACAAGGATTTTATTTGCAATTGGTGAGCAGCTGGAAAACTAACTGTTCTTAACATTTTAAATTTTGTTTTGTTGTATCAGAAGAATAACATGCTTTCACACTACTTAAAAAACCTCAGTTAAATAAATAGATGACAAAAAGTGCCTGTGACCAGTGAAAAATGTCTGTGGCCAGTGAAAAATGCCTGCTTCAGGAAAACATGGGCTCAGCTTTTGGAAAAGTCTACACTACTCCCTAGACTACGAAGACTGAACAGGTACATCTAGAGGATGCTCAGGCAGTTAAACCTGACACTGCATCAGAAGCACATCAACGAAAGAGTAAACAAGGGATGGAGGTCTGTGTATTCAGTTGGTCATGTATGTGTGGCATAACCCTCTGATTCAGAGATATTTAATAAAACACTACATGAAAAACATTTAGAGCAATAACACAACAGTGTTAGAACAGAGTGTTACTCTACACACAAAAATCCAACCAAATGTCTCCCTGTACTGTTTTTCTAGGACAATAATCCTATCAGCCTGGCAAATGTTTCAAGGCTTACTGAACATTTTCTGCCTACAGTATCTAGCCATGAATCTAAGGCAGCCCTTAGCAACACATGGTACCAGAGCAGGCAGCCTATTGGATCCAGTGTTGTTTTCTCTCCCAATGAAGCAGTTAAGCTTCACAAGCAGTGAGAATATATCTGCCCAGAACCTTAAAAGCTGGAGAGTGCTACAGAGATAGAAACATGGTTGTAAATTATATTGAGGAAATCACTCTTTTCAGATAATCGTAATATTTTCCTTGGATCCAAACATGTTTTTTCTAGTCTAATGCACATTTATTTCTCTTCTGAATACAGCTGGAAGCATAGATGCCTTCTAAGATATTCTAATTTCCACTACTGACATTAGTGGTGTTTAAAATAATAAAGAACTGTCATAAAACAAAATCCCAAAGTAATAAAACACATTGTCCAGACAATAAATAATTATTGAGTTAATAGTAAAAAAAAATAATGTTATCACAGTCTAGAAAAATAGACTAGCACATAGAACTGATCATCTTTAGTTTTAGGAAGGAGAAGTTTGGTGCTTAGCTTAAAACAAGTTATATTTTCCATAAGCCAGTCTCATTTTCAGGACTTAAAGTAGCTATAGGAACTTTACTAATATTCAAGGTATCAGTACAGCTGCTGACATTTACCTGTTGAATCAAACACAGTGTCACACTGGTCACAAGCTGTGCATAAAACAGGTAATTCATTGACTGCTGGACAAGTTTTCTAGTTCTGTTGTCAGTTTTTATACACACTTTGATGACATACTTCAGTCCAAACCTGCAAAGATTTGGGCACTGCTTTCCACTCCTGACACCTAGTGGTTATTCTTCCACAATTACGTGCAAATCAACCACAAGAACAAAAGATCTGCAAGCTGTACAAAAGAAACCCAACCCAACAAAAGCAAATCAAAGCACAACAGACTTCCTGAGGCTTCACTCATCAGTATCTTATTGGAATAGTGAACAAACAATTTACACAGACAGAAAATGTTTTTGTACAGGAAGGTAACTATTCAAGCTACTTAAAACTGCTTAAAGCTGCCTCTGATGCCAGTTCTTTTGGCTAAACTGACTTTGACACAATGAAGTGTTTTAGTTGAAACTGAAGGAATTTTTTTTTTTTTTGAGATCACACATCATCAATAAAGTCTCCTTTCTGAACAAAACAGAATTCAAAACTTCTCCTATCAGGAAAATGGAGGCCTGCCAGGGAAAACAGTCTAGAAAAAAAAAGGCTCACATTCCTCAAAACCAGAATTGTAAAGTATGGTCAGGTCAATGTTTACTCAGCCCATTTTTCCACTTAGAGGAAATCAAGGGAAAGGCACTGAAGAATCCACAGTTCTCTTATAAGAGGCAGTCTTAAAGCCTTGTTAATTCAGAACTATTTTAGTGGCACAGCTGACACTGAATAACTTACTTGACAAGAGCTACAATAAAATAACTAAGCATGCCCAAAGCAGTCTGGAATAAACCCCAGTTTGTCTGGAAGGATTACTCTTATTTTTAAAACAGAACTTGTATTGAAAAGGGGAGAGACTGATCCAAAAATCTGCTCTGATTTACCCGTTGACAAATAATTGCACAGTTTTTCCAAAAGTGAATCTGGGGCTAAAAAATAATCAGATACACTTTCCCCTTTCAAAGTGATCCAAGCTCAGCATTCTTTCTAACTTAATTCTGCAAAATAATATTTTTAATTCCATTGCATTGTGACCATCAGAGAAAAATTACCTTTTTTAGTTAGGGATCTTTACATTTGAATGTGATTTTGCTTTCTCCTTCAAAAGTTTGTAATCTCAAAGCCTTCCGCAGTGCCGCAACTTCTCCAACAGAGGTCACTGCCTGACAGCCTGATCTGCCAGAGAACTAACGTGTTCATACCGTGTATCTTTAGAGCCTTGCAACTTTTGAGAGCTGGCAATTTCTTGCCAGCCCAAATACCACATTTCATCCATGATATTGTGAAGTGGCTGATGCTGAAGTCTGTCTTTTTTCAAAGTAAGGTTGGAACATTCTATTTTTCTCAGGTAGATACGGATTAAAAAAAAACCAAAAAAACACATTTATTTAACAAGAGATGTGGTAGATTTACAAATTGCTTTTTTATTATTTTACAGAAAAGCTTCTTACTCTACAGAAGATCTAAGGCCTATTAAAACGTCTATAGTACCACATTACTAAGAAAGTTTCATATTTCAAGGATGTCAGCCTGTAATTTAACTGCTGTCAAGTTGTCATCTCCAAAAACCAAACCCTGCAATAACAATAATTTGTGTAAATCCTTCTCCTGCCAGCTTTTCACTTCTGTGTAAAGAAAGAAAAGCAATAAAAAAAGAAATGAATCACAAAAAAAAACCCCTAACCCCTAACTTTGCTATAGTGTTGAGTCCAACTGATATTTTAGTTAGTGTTTCATTTATGAAAAATCACTCCTCTTCAAACTTAGTTTTATTTGGAAATGTGTTTTCTTTCAAAATAGCTGAATTTTCATGCATAAGAATCCAACTCCTGTACACTACAGCCCCAAGCTGGATGACGTTGCACCGAGGCTCTGACAAACAGCCTTGGCAATGCTGCCATCTAACGTTACTGGCACACGGAGCAGGGAAAGCCATCTCTGCACCACTCTTGATTCAAACGACACATTTTCTTTCAGTCTGCTCCAAACTGTTGCACCCCCTTCAGTGCCTTGGCTTGCAAACCCTACACTAGCAACGTTATGAAAAATTATCAAGCTGATGGATGTAAATATTCATGACATAGTCTATGTTTGGGGATTGCAGTCCTATGGCCTTCCAAATCACCCAGCTCAAAGGGCAGATTCTCACCTTTCAGGATGGCTGGTTGTTCTGGAAGCTTTCTTTGGCTCAGAAACCAGTCAGACCAATTAAGCTTGCAGAATATAGAAGGCTAATGAAACACATCAAGTTACTGATGGCACAACAGGAGAAGACTGGCAGAATGATACTCCTTCCCATCCCATTTGGTTTCAGAAACACTAACAACAGGCACTAGGTAGAGAGGGATAAAACTGGCTCTACATGGCTATTTCACAAGACATTTCTTGTGTGATCAAGGCTGTACTGCTGCCTTTGTTATTTCCAGTTAATTCTTGAGATAGCCTCATGAGGCACAGTGTCAACTACTTTCATTGACTCTGGATAGTTGTTCTTGTTAGAAAGCAAATGAACAACAACAACAAAATCCAGCAAACAAACAAACAAAAACTGACCACATTGGTACAGATTCCTCTAGCTGTGCTAAATCTGATATTATCCAGTGATACTATATAACCTGTATCAGTAGCAGAGTATCATGCAGAGTTATGATTCCCTGCTCCAGTCCATTTGTTAACTCTACAAGTCCATCTCATCTCGTGTTAAAAGTTTGCAGCAGTTCTTGGGGAAAACCAGGTACATATGAAGAAAGACATTAAAGAACACTGAATACATTTAATAATTCTGTGTGGCTCAGAAAAATACCTGCCCTGAAATACTTAGTAGAAGAACCACCAATATATGCTCTCCCTGTTCCTTTCCTTCCCTTCCCTAGGCATCTGTTTACATTTGAAGGTTCTGGTTTTATTGGATATTAAGCTTTTTTCAGATTTTAACCTTATTTAGAAAGTGACAGAAAATGAATCCAAGTGATGTCTAATTATTTTTTCCCCATTCTTTGAAGCTTAATCAGATTTTTCAGTAGTCTCCAGACCTTTACTATAGTTAGCTTACTGGTGCTTTCCTATTGAAAGTTGCTTGGGTAGGGCTTCTGCCAGTCCCTTCAGACCCTTCACTTGTGATTCCCAGATGGTTTAAGATGCATTTGGGAACTACTGTCTCAGCACAGATGGAGAATGAGAAAGCACTGGCAGTCAGACACCTCAGCTTTAGGGCTGCTGAAGTGGATGTTTTCCCTTTAATACCTGAAATACTGCTGATGCACAGTTTCTTCAAAGAAAATGGAAGTTTCTTGCCATGTGCTGTAGCTTTTTGCTGGAGTCTTCCTCGTTCTGCAGAAAGTACCATTCCCAGCACTGCCCCTTAAGTTTTGCTAGCTTTTCTGGACAGCTCTCACCTTCCTGAGCAGAAGCAGCACTCCTTCTGTGGAGGAATGATGGGTGTGAAAGGATGAGCAAAACCAAGTACACAAGTGCAGAGGAAAGATGGTGATTCCTGGAGACTCTGCTTGGCTAGATGGACCCATCACTGACTCAGTTCAGTGACTCTTACAATGCATCCTTTACCAGTACTGTAACTAAACAGTTGGTGCCAGTTCCAGTGCACTCCTCTGTAACTGCGAAGGTAAAGGCTACCAAATGCAAAAGGTAACACTGCTGCTGGCACTGGATGCTGTTCCATTAGTTTATTGTAGAGTTGGAAAGTACTGCTGTATGCCTGCCCAGCTCCTAGACTCATTCCCAGAGAGGAAAGACAACAAGCATGGGCTCTTGGCCTGGCCCAGCACTGCCATAAGCTCGCCTAAGAATGACCAAAAAAAGTTATAAATCTCATCAAAACCAGCAATTCCGCAAAACTATTATTTTAAAACAGCAAAAAAGCACTGAAGCAAGGGACAGTTACTTTAGCAACACATTTATAATGCCATATACTCTGAATTCCTGAATGGAGTACCCAAATGGTTTTAGATACAGCATTTGGAAATGTTTTCTACTGTTGTCAATAGAACTGATGACAAATCAATTTAATCAGCAGAAGAATTCAAAAGCCTTTCTGATGATTAATCAGAAACAGAAGAAAAATAAATCCTACCTCACGTTGGTAGCATTGCCTTCCCAATCTGACACTTGGCTATGCTGGCACAGCACAATAAAGATGGAGTATAACACACTCCACACAGTAGCTTAGGTGACAATGAGCAGGTTATAAAACCAGTAAAAGCCAAAATCTTCACAGGAGCACATGCTACCTCTGCAGCCTTACAAGCCAGTTCAGAGCCTGGTTTCTGCCATAAGACATCTGGTACAGAAAAGAAGTAAACTTGCACAGTAACTTTACTAAAGAGACTGAAAGACCACCAAAACATTCTAACTTCATTCAAATCTTCAGAAAAGTTTAAGCACAGTCTTCCAGATTAAGTTCTTAATTTGTACAAACTACTATCCTCTGTGCACACTAAAAATGCCTTTACTGAAATAATAGCAATTCTTCACACAGCTATAGTGAAGAATTTTCAAAATCATTACCAAGCTGTGTGGTGGGTACTATGCAAAAAAAAACAACCCAAATACTTGCAACCCAATTGAACATCTTTAATCACAAGGAGATATAGATTATGTTATAGATCAGGACTTCACAGCCAACACTACAAATTTCAAAAGCTGGAGAACCAAATGGGGGAAAACAAATTCCTGAAGCTCAATCTGTCCTTTAACATACTTTTTGCTGCTTATATGTCAGGAGAGTTTTCAAGCAGGTTAAGTTTCAATTCTTACCTACAGCCAGTGCTGCACTCTGTTCTCGGACTCCAGTCTGTTTTAAAAGAAAAAGAGATTATGAAAATTCATTCTTTTACACCAAAAGTCTTAAATGTAATGCTACATGACCTTGTAAAAACAAACACATCTGTTCCAGATGTTATACTATTTTTCTGGATCTACTGCATAAATACAGTTCTGAATCTACATGCCACTGACTTCTGAAAAGTATGTTAAAAAAAAATAAAGTGGAGAACCATGGTTTTATCTCTAGGTATATAAATAAATAGGGAACACAATTATTTGGCACTAAATGTGTTTCTAGGGGGAAAGGCTGCTGGTGTTAGATAATCCATTAGAACACATATCCCATAATAAATTTAATTACTAAAGAGTCAAAGCCACAATAACATACCAATGGCAAATTGTTCCAGTTGCATTTCACTTTGCTTTAAAAAGAAATAGAGTAACACAAGATTCTTAACTCACTCCCTCAAAAGAAAGCTAAAGAAAAAAGCCAGTGTTCTTAGCCTCTGTCTGCTTCACACATTACTAACTACCATCTTGAGGCTGGTGAAATAATTATGCCAATAATACCTGTTACAGGAGAAGATGGGGAGTACTACAGTCTGTCATAGGAAGTAACAGTGTCATATCAGCTAGGAAAGCTCTGAAAGCTACAGGACCATAGGCAAGAAATAGAGTGGAGGCCCTTGTCAGAATGGCTCTTCACAGGCAACAGAATTAAACATAAGCAAAAAAAACCAAACAACCAGAAACAAAACAACCAAAACAAGCCACAAACCAAAAACAAACAAGAACCCAAACTCCACCAGACACTGTTAGAGATGTAGAAACATACTTCTCCATTCTTTCCAATGTATGCATCTCTCTCTCAAGAGGCTTTCCCCTTGACTATGATTTCTTTTGAGTAGCCTCTGCTTTTCCTTTGCCAGTTGGCTGGAACTTCCCTTTACTCCGAGTAGTAAGCAACAGCTAGTATGTCAGGACAAGAAGTACTCATAGGACAGAAAGATGGCTAACAGCACTATCTTCATAGGAGCTGCTGCAGCTTCCCCAAAACTCACCCACTCTCACTAGGCACTTTTTAAACATGTGGTTCCCCACAAGCCCATACTGCTTAGGGCTTGCTGTGAGCCAAAGCAACAACAATCAAACGCTGACTGGAAAATGCCAGTCCCCTGCAGGTCAGGGATGAACATAACTGATCTGTGAGTAGAGAAGCTAAAACCAAAGTTAAGCCAAACACTACTTCAAAAAGCTAATTTCCTTTAAAAATTGAATGAAAAAATGAAACAAAACAGTTAAGAACGCTAAAAATTCGACCTGAAAATAGGTATTTTTCTGGGGATAATCAAGAAATTACCCCCAGGTTAAGATGATTTTGGGTGAGAGTGCAACTTAATTTGCTGAGCTATAAACAAAAAGGAGAAGTCCAAATTCATTAGAATGACCAGACTATAGAATTTAATATGAAAGTAACAGAGAAAAGAAAAAAAAACAAACCAACACTATAGTAGCAAGGCTGGAGACTTTTTAACAGCATTCATTTTAGTAATAAACAAAAATGTCTAAATTTCCAGGTGATAAAATTGTTAGAAAAGAACCCTACAACTGCTCAGCTCTTTACATCCTTCTGGAATCAATACTGCACTTATGATCACTTACCACCTGCAAGAAAAGTGTGCTGATGCTTGGGTAGCTTTTTCTGAAGGCTTCAATGAATGAAAGTTAATTATTAACAAAGTCTTCCAGGACTCTTGTGATAAAGAAAGCATGAGAGAAGAGGCCCTAGCAGAGCCACTGGGAGAAATGGAAGCAATCAGGAAAGCTGAGAATTGTAGGTCAATTGGACTGGCATCAATAAGAGGCAAAGGGATGTCAGCACAGGAAGCCATTAACTGGATTCCTTTCTCTGTGCTGTTGAGTGTGCACACAATACAGATCAGGCTGAGCACATCTGATGCTATCAGCTTGGTTTATACTGGTAAGCTAATACATAGTTTATTTTTTGCACAGTGTGACTCCACATCATACAATATTTTAAATGTAGAGGTTAGCACCATGCAGTAAAATAAAGCTGGATAAGAAATGGACTTGCACAGACCTCTTTAGCAGTCAGTGGGCAATAAATAATCAGTGAACATCCTTTAAAAATGGCCAGAAGTAACAAAAATGGTGTGATGGATTCTTTACACTTCTGGATACACTTTAATCCAGACACGAGTATATAAATGAAGCATTGCCTGTTATGTTCAAAGTGCATTACTTGGGTTTTCAGTTAGTGCAGAGAAACTACAAAAAAATTGACCTTTCTCCTGCTTCTCGGCATTTGGATCTGCAGTTTAATATAGAAAGTATACCAACAAGAACAGGATGAGACATGTATACTGTGTAATCTAATAGGTAGTGAAAATTGGGTAACAGAACCAAGCATTTGTTTCAATGGTTTGTTTTTCTGAAACAGACCAAGTATTTAATGTTACATTACAGAGAGAAGCAGCTCCAAGTAGGAAAAGAACCTTTTGTTCATTGGGTTAAAAGCTCACAGAGTCTGTTGAGTCTTTTTTCATTTAATAAACAACATTTGAGGAGGTCAAGCAGCAGAAAGATTAGTGCATCCCATCCTAGGAATCTCTACTACACACCCACCCTTGACTTGCTGCCTAACTTCACCACAGCAGAAAAAGGCCAGAGCATGTGCTAGCATCTCAGACAAACCACAAGAGGAATTTGAGGAATTGTCACCAGCACTGGAGAACAAACATAGAAAAAGCCCATGGCCATCAGAGGAGGCCAGGGCATCACTCCAACTGCAGCTACTACTCATTTGCTGCAAACACAACCAAGCACCATTCAGTTTGACAGAGGAAAAGCCTGTCATTGACAGAGACAAATAGTACCCAAATATAAAAGATGTACTTGGTAAACCTGGCATCACTGTGGATAATGAAACTTGAAAAAAAACCAACCAAACAACAAAACCCAACAAACCAAATCACTGGCTAACCACTGTGTTTTGAGCATTCACCTCACACTGAACTGACGCTGCTTAACTCAGCAACACATAAACAGATTTCAGAAGAGAAAAAGCAAACCATTAACTTCCAGTATGAAAACAGTATCTTCTGTCAACCCTGATGAAATTAATTAAGATGACTCCACACAAGTATAAACTGGTAACTGTCAGTCAAGATTTGCAACAAGAAGGGTGATTTTGCAGGCTTTCCAACACTCAAGCTTTTCCTCCTGTTAAGAACTGGAAATATGGAGTGGTAAGAATCAACAGCAGTAAGAGTTCTTGCAGAAAGAATCTAAATTATTTTGTGTACTTGATTGGTAGCTCAGTTCATCAGGCAACTTCAGAAAGAATTACTTCATGAAGCTCCCAACACTAGCAAAGGAAGCCTGCACAGGGTCCGTGTACTCCAGGTGACGCACTAGGCTTTCAAAGTTGTTTTCAAACCAGGATCCATTCTGCTGCTTTCACAAAGCAAATGTTTCAATTGCTTGTTTGAAGTTCAAGCTGGCACCAGGATTTCCCTTGGTAAGCATCACCAACTTGAACTCTGTGTGAGCCAGAGGTGGACTATGGCACAGATGTTCTCAGTCCATGAATCTTAACTGTCCTTTGCATGTTGCTGAACAGAACAGGACTTAGCCCAAAGACTACACTGTTCTGGCATTCTTTATATGCTCCTGCTCCCTTGCTTCACTTACAGACTTGAAATTAAGTTTGAGAAAACAACCAAAAACTGGTAACTCTTAGAAGTACACATTAAAACATAAACCACAAGTCCAGTCCAAAAAAGAACTGCAAGTCAAATACATCCCATAACTTCTGGGTAGTAAAAAAAAAATACTAAGAGATGTTCAGTAAATAAAACTTGGTTTTTACTTTAGTAACAATAACATATGGCTAAGCTATAAAGCTTGCTAAGGTCATGTTTCAAAGAAAGTTTCTGAGCATCTGCAGATGTACCCACAATTGAATGCTAAATGGATGTGAACTCCAAAGGTAACACCAGTGATTCTAAAAGATTCTTCTGTATCTGTATGGCAAGGGAGTCTCAGATGAGTCTATGCAAAGGTGACAGTCTATTGCTGCTGCAAAGTTACCTCAGTTCTTTTTAAGAAAGCAAATCTACTTTATCTTTCTGGAGCTAGATTATATCTTAAAAGTTCCTGTGTATTACAGTGTCATAGTAAGTCTTTCCCTATCCTATAAAATTTCTCAGAGTTTTCTTACAGTACCTCATGTTATTTCCTACACTGAGAACTGTGCTTCAGCTTTGTAGTTTTACTACAGAAACAATGATCTGAAGTGCAACCTTTCTTGGCAGTTCTTGACCTGTGCTAGACATCTGTCAAAAGCACATGTTATGCTTTCTGTCCTCTATTCACAGATTAAAATGCATTTATGCCAACATAACTCATAATTTTTACACAGCCATAGTGGCATACAGAAAGCTTCCAAACACTGAGTGGCACACTCAACTCCATGTGCTAAGTCAGGAGTGCAACTAATGACTCAGCACACTCTGAGATCCACAAAGCACTGTTTCAATTCCTCTAAAGCTTAGTCTGAAGAATTGGCTTCAGGAGGAATGCAGCAGAAAGTCAAGTTTGCTTTGAAGAAAGTATTTCAATGAAGTTTAGATGCTGCACTACAGATTAACTAGAGAGGGAAAAGATTACCTTTACCAACTAAAAACAAGTAAGGAAAACCACACATAACTGAGAAGCTTGTATGGTGTCAGAGAATACTCATACATACACACACAAGACTAATATTCATAATGAAAATGTGTATTTCATGCATTTAGAGTTATGTTTTCCGTAACAAACCATTGCTTTGGCTTAGTGGAAACAGTAAAATGAAGTAGCATGCTGCTAGTTCTTGGATCTCATCAAAGCTTCATGTAGAAAATTTGCAAATTGAAGACCAAGTACAAGGGATCTTTCAAACAAATCAGAAAGATTATTTAAATATTTGAGTAAATTTTCAACACCAAAAGAACTCCACAAGACTGCAAGAATTATTGAACTAAGTCCTGTGTGTAATGGTCAGTTATCCAAACAACTGAACTTGCTATTTCTGGTAGCATGTTATCTCCTGTATTTCTTTTGAACCTTCATAAATCTAAATCCTGAAGTGATGTAGTACAAGGTATATAACATGCACAGTATTTTGAAGAACTCCTTAGCATTCAGGCTTTCATTCTTCAAAAAAGTACTTAAATATTCCTAAAACTAGGAAGAGATACTTGACAACATTAAATGATGGTGCTGTTTGCTATCTATCACATGTTTAACTTCCCTATGACCATTCAGCACTGCTACTTTTCTGCAGTTGATGATTCCTTTGATATCCTGCTGTTTAACACCCAGTTGTGAAGTGTTCTGAGTACCAACCAAGTGATTCAATGGCTTTTTTATCTAAACTATACAAATGATATAATTTCTTAGGATAATGGCAGAGTTGAAGACTGATGTCTGACTCAGTGTAACAGAAATGAAACCATACCCTGTTCCGAACTTTGCAGCAATTCGCATCCACTTGCGTAACAAAAACCAGTAAGAACAGGTCAAAAGGGCTTTCCCATTCAGCATTATTAGCAGTGCATTATAAACTCTGAGCAACCTCAAGACCCAAAGCACTCTTCAGTAACACTTAAACAGAGGAATCTTTATTTCTTATAATCTTAAGTTTCTACGCCCCCAGTAAATAAATCACTTTCCTCAAGATTGTACCAGCTCATATGAACAAAACGGAATTTCTGTCACGAGGCAAACCAACCATGGAAGAGAGTAACTTACCACCTAAAATATCTTTTTATTGTTTCAGTGAGTTCTAACCATACATTGCTTCCTCAATGGTATCAAGAGCCCTAGTTAATGCTGATAGGTAAAACTGTAAGACAAATTTAGGCCTGAAGTGATTATGCTGCAGCTATAGAAGTGTCACAGACATCATCTCTGCTGTTCAGAGGCAACTGATTTGCTTATTCCAGACTTCAGACACAGATCACCTTTTACAAAGCCTGAAAAGCCCTTCCAGTGGAAATGGAGAAATGGTTTTGCCACATGCTTCTCTCAGACTCCAGGGCTGAGTTTATAGGGGATACTCAAGCAGTTCCCTTAACTCCTTCCCCTATACAACCCCCCCGCCAGGGTCCCTAGTACTGCCTCACTAAGCAAGGAGTCAAATTCATGCACAAGCCTGAGGCAGCTCTGGGCAGGGGCAACTCCCTGATAGGGCCTTGGGACAAGCAGTGACTGCTGCCAAGATGAAGGAGAAGGCAACTCTGCTCTGGCCAGAGTAGCTGGCATGGAGCATTTAGACTCCTCAAAGTGCCTCCAGCTTGCCCAGGAGTGCCTTGAGCTCCACCTACAAACCTACATGGAAAGATCAGCAGTAACTGTTTCAGCTAACATTTAAAAAAAAAAAAAAAAAAAAAAGCACCTTTTCAGGTCAGCCAAACAGGACCATTCCACTAATAGAGGTTTGAGATTATTCTAATACAAAGAAAAACACACATAATAAGATGCCAGTAAAAATGATAAAGAAAACAATGGAGTATCAATCACTAGCTATCCAGAAAGGAAGACTCTAACCATGTTACTTTAATCTGTGACCAAAAATGTTTATTGGGTGGCATTTATGATGCAAGCATGCACAAAAATTACAGAACACAGGTGAACAAAGATAAACATAACACAGGAATGTCTGGGCCCAGCTCCTGGGGACCACTGTGTATATTTAGCAGCTTTTCCCAACAGTAAAAAAAACCACAAAAACAAAACCTGAAAACTAGGAGCCATGCAGTGAGGTATTAATTCATGCAGTGTAATTTAATGATGCTGAGTCTCAACAGCTGCACACTATTTCAGCTCAATACTTTGTAAAATTAATTCCACAATGAGCTAAAAAGAAGCAAACTGCATCAAGGGAAGTTTAGATTGGACATGATGAAAATATTCCTCACCAAGAGAGTGGCTGATCACTGGAACAGGCTCTCCAGGGAAATGGTCACAGCACAACGTTCAAGGAGCATTGGGTCAATGCTCTTAGTCATATGGATCAGTTTTAAGTAGTCCTGTGAGAAGCATGGAGTTGAACTCAATGATCCTCATGGGTCCCTTCCAACTTCTATGATTCTAAGTCATAAACTACAGATATATGGTCAAGCAGTAAGTTGAATATTAACGTGACCTGAAGGAATACATTTAATTGTCCAAGTACCTACAGAGTTAAAAAAAATATAAATATCTAACAGTCCTTCCTTCTGTAAGCCAGGAAGTGAAATGAACAACATCTGACATTAACCTCATAGAACAGACCACAACATGCAATACAGAAACCCAGCCACCTGTCTCAACAAGCACAGCTTTTCAGGTCAAATGTCTTCTGATGAGAAAAGTTTACATATTTTGCTGGTCTGTTTAAAAGTGGCTTTTCAAAAAGTCCAAACAACCCTTAAATTAATGTCTTTGTTTTGAAGGCTCACTGGACAAACAGAATTAAACAGTTCATGTTGTCCTGAGCAATTATTTACAGGTGGAGAAAAACAGCAGCTTGATCTTCATAAACACATCAGCACACTGAGGTCTCAAGTAGAACACAGTTTATTAAATGAGCATTAAACCAGATGCAAAACTCACTTTTTAAGCTTAATCCCCTAACTGATGCAGTAGGACTACTGCACGTAAAAGAAGGGTATTTTGGAAGAGCTCTACAGTGAATTCTGCTTGATTACAGTAAAAAAACCCAAACTTGTCACTCATCACCTGCAGATCACTACCACCTTCATTCAAGGTTTTAAGTAATTTTATGTCCACTATGGGAGAAAAATATACCACATTATATTGTGTCAGCACAGGCAGGTTATTTACATTCATTGCTAATATGTACTATTAGACTCTAAACCACACTGGATTGCACCAAAGCCTTCAGCCCCTCAATCTATTCCCACACTATCACAGCCAGTCACATTAAACAAGCTCCAATATAAAATACAGCAAATAAAGAGAAGACAGCACAGTTTAGCCTAAAACAGTCAGCTTTGCTTCTTTCTTGCCTTAGATACCAGCATTAATACAAAATAAAGGCATGCTGGTAGAACATCAGTAACATGATCAAAATTTCTACAAAAATATTTTACATTGAGTGTTAAAATAAAAATAAAAAAACCCAACAACTTAACTTCCATATACTAAGAATTATTTCAACAAACCCACTTTCAGATGGGCAAATCAATTCAGGAAGCTCAGCTGAGCTGCAGACAGAATTTATAGGCAAACCTACTTCAATGTATTTAGAGCAACACTACCAAAGGAGATAGTTTCTAACTTGTGGTTCAAATGGGAAGTAAAAGTCTTTTCAGTTGCCAGAAAGATGTTCATTTTTATTCAAGTATTTACAGCAGATAACCATATTGTGATGGATTATTCTTTTACCCCAGTGATTCCCACATTACCCTACTGTTGGCCTCTGTAGACTCTGTGGTGTAAGCTTCTCAAGGTGCTCAGAAGCATTTGCAACTTCACCACTTCACACTGCTTAACAAAGGTTTACCCAAGTGAAAAAAAATCCTTCTGCAAGCATGTAGTAAAAGTTGCACATTTTAAAAACAACGTTAAACCTATTTCCTTGTTTAATAAGGGAAACATTGAGCAGAACAAAACAAAACCTTGCCTTGTATTTTTTGCAACACATTTAACTTCATATAAACTTCCCAGACAGGCAAAGCCATACACAAGTCTGTAACACATGCAATGTGGCCTTAACTCAGTTCAGTATCTCTTATGAATGAGGTTCTTCATTTCTAACCTTTGGCAAGCACACAGGCATGGGGACAACTAGTAACAAACCCTCCTGGTCCAAGCTTAACACGTATTAAGGGATTTGCATTAGAAGACTGAAATTCTTACTGAAGAGATTTTAAAGATTCTTCCCACAAGGAAGCAGACCATTTAAAGATTTATCAGCCAGACAAATGCTATTCTTGCAAGAGCTATATAAGCCACAACAAAGAGTTCTCAAAATTAATAAGAAAAATTACAGGTATGAATTTGTTTCCACTTTGCAAATATAATACTAAAGGTGTTTTCATATTTATTAAAATTAGCACAAAATGCAAAACCTGATAATGCACAAACACTGCAATATCAGTGCTGGAATAGGGACTCTAAGACATGTTAATCATGTTTGCTCAAAACATCTGTCATCATTACAGAGGAACAATTCTAAGTTGCATGGAAAGATTTTTAAATCTTCAAGGCTGCAGACAAGCTCAAGTTGCAGATGATAAAACTAAAAATGCATAATTATCAGAGATTATACATAAAAGCAGAATATAAATATCAACACCTTTTCTGAATGACTAATACCCTGGAAAAATAAACCCACACAAGTACATTACCATAAGGAAAAAGGAAAAGTAATATAAGAAAAACCAGTGCAAACATTAAAATGCTTTATGCCCTTCCGAGTGTATGAGACTGGGCAGCTGAACTGCCACAAGTGAAAGAATTATCACCTGGACAGAAGATGCATGGATGTCTTCTACAACCCTTTGGGCAGGTCTCCACCACACCCAAGTCCTGCTGGCTTAATGTTTCTACCTTGGCAGTGGTCATGCAAGACTCAGACACACTCCACCCCAAGGGATGCAATGTCCAGGTGTCATGTTCTTCTTTTTTTTCAGCATATTGCCAGATTTAAGAGCCTGAGCTGAGACCTGGAGCAGGTCTAAAATGTGGTAGAGCTCCATAGACCCTCAGTTCATGCCTTCCCACACCCAAGTTTATGCTGGAAATGGTGAAATCAAGTTCATGTAGCACTATCCCTGAGCTAAAAGGCACCTGTTGGTCTTAAAGGAAATGCTGAATTGAGACAGACACTTTACCACAGTTGCAAAGAGCTTCTTTCTGGAATTACCCAGTTCACTCAGCATGGCTATTCTCTTAAAACTTTTCTCTCAGAAAGAAATGGTGGCATGATGAGGTGGGAAGGGAAGCTGAAGTAGGGAAATGAGGCCCCATCACTGAAAGGCTAATGAGCTTTCCATTTTCTGTATGGGGCAAGCTATATACTCAAATTCAGTGACAGACATACTTTGTTTACATCATATATGACCAGAATAATCCAAAGGATTAACCTAAAAAGTACTATCAGATAATTACAATATTGTTCAAAGCTTGCATTGTTAATACAGTACTTTGGTACCTCAAATTGGGACATACTACATGCCACAGGTTCCTTCTCCTGTAAATTGAGGGACATAAATATGCAAACTGGGTATTTGGGAAGGAGTTTCATACATTTCAGTCTCAGGAGTTACTATTTTACAGAGAGAGGCACAAAGCTCTTGAATTATCACTCGCAAATAGTATAATACTTTACTATGTAAAGACTACATAAAGTCTAACATTGTTTTCACCGTGTCATTTCTGACAAATGCACATCATTGACACTACAAGCACTCAACATTTTGCTATCATTCATCTAGGTTTGGCAGAGTGGCAGAATAACAGAATATTTTCATATTCTCTGTAAACCCTGGTTAGCACCAACAGGTAACAATACAATGCAACCAACTACATATAGTTATCCCCAAATACTTACAAAACTTAGGCAAACTAACTGGCACGTTAAGATTAGTATAATCTATAAATATGTTGGTCATAAAAGTTTGTCTCCTTACTGGCTAGGTTGCTGCTTCTCTCCACATTCATCTGTGAGCCCAGCTGCATCACCCCATTCCAGGCTAAGAACCCTCTCCTGACATGACCTAGCCCTGTGGCAGCAGGGGTAGCAGTACAGAGGGGCAGGATTCAATCTTCATATAAGTTATACAGTAAGATATAATCACAGCAGCAAACTGAATGAATGTATACTTTGCAACTTTCTGATGTCTTCCCCCATACCAAAGATGGCTGCTTCAGTTACAAAATCAAGTATTTGAGAAGTGAGCAGTAAGTCTATCTACTTCTAGTGTGCATATGAATTAGCTGTATATACATTCAGATGTCCTAAATTCTCATATTTCCCTGTGATTTGCCTTGCAATAGTGAAGCCTGATGTCTTAACTTATGGGCTGGTAAACAGCTACTAAATAGCCACAGCTCCTCACTGATGATCCTATTAATACCATTCTGAACCTCCAGATGACTTTAAATGCCTGGGTATTACAACACATTCTCATTTTTATTATCATATATTATTTTCAGTGAAAATTACACCTCAATAGACACCCATGGAATAATAACAAGCACACCAATGGCATCTTCCAAAGCACCTGGACACTCAAATTAGCATGCTTAGTCATGTTCAACTTCTAAGCTAGATTTTGTCCAAGTTTCCCTTTTTCCCCTCTCTCCAGGCTCTGAAACATCAATTTTAAATTTTTTGTCTTTGCATTATCATACTTCAAATAGTCTTTATATAATAAGAGGTACAGACACATTGTATTAGTCTCAGTGGAAAAGGCAAATAGACAATGTTTAATGTCTCACTACAGAAAAAAAAAGCTTAAATTCCTACTCTCAGAGTAGGAGAAAAAAATATTATCACTTTGTATTCCAGTTTAAATACCTACATGTTATCCACTGCTAATGAGCCTTTTGTCTGGTAAGCTACAATTAGTTACAGAAAAAGAAAAATACTGCTTGAACTACTTCTTGCTTTCAATAGATCAAAATACTTTGTACTCCTTGGCCTAAAATATTACAGAAAACAAGCACTCTACAAGCAAAGACAGCTAAGAAAGTGTTTACCAGTTGGTGTTATCTTCTTTCAGTCTTAACAGAGAACTCCCTTCCTCAGATTATCGATGCAGCAGCTCGTCTTCAGAATCTGAACAAAGAGAAGAATTCAATTAAACATAAACAATACACAGTATTCCAATTACAGAAACCAGTGCTGGGGTAAATCCAAGTTAATCCTGCAGTGCCAGGGAACCTACATAATTCTTTAGGAATGCAAATAAAACATGCAGATTTCAAAAACACTTATGATTTTTATGGAAGTGACATTACCAGCAAAAGGAAAGGCATCCTTATAAACTCTTCTGTGAGTCAGTAAGGCAATTAGCTATCCATGATCACAAGTATCAGAAATAGAGCACTGCATCTCAGCATTACTGAGTTAATTTACACATAGCTACAGCACAAAAAATAGAGCATTACATCTCTGCAGTACAGAGCCAAGTTACACAGTTGCAGCAGAAAAAAGTAGGTCTCAGTTCAAGTGTTATTTACAGTGTCACGTATATTCCACACAGGAAAAAGTTATTCATTGATCTCGTTTTCATCAGTTAAGGACAAATTTGGCCAATGGCACGGTTTGCCTTTGTGGAAATGCTGTAGAGTTACTTAGATTTCCTGCTTCAAAACTAAATCTCTGGTGTAGAGAATGAGCACTTGTATGGTCAGATAGAACAGCATTCCCTCTGCAGCACCAAGACCTATTGCAAGCATAGGAAGGGTGTTTTAAGTTCATTTGGAGGCTTCTATAGCAAACAGTCCACCTTTATTAGTACAGTGCCCACATGATGAACTGGCCAAAACAATAAGTGCCATCACTTAACCTGACTCCAGTAAAACCAGTATGCTCCTAACTTCAGGTACTGGTCCTGTCCAATCCACCCTGTCAATATGTCACACCTCAAGGTTTCTTTAGAGGTGACATCTTCCCATTTTGTACTACAATTTCTTTTCTACTTGTACAGCAAAGTCAAGCACATTCTGAAACACATCTGCATTTTAGCATAAACTTGTTTTAGAAATTGAAAATCTGTCATGTCATTGCAGATCTAGCTGAAGAGGCATGAAATATTCAGAATTAATATGTATTTATTCAGCTATCAGCAACTCCTCTTACATCAGATAATCCTGATTAACAAGCATTTAACAAAAAAATATGTTGCTTCGCAGTGAAATTTCCAGTCACAAAGGCAACAGTATTTTCTGATCTGGGAAGAGTGGAGGGAAGGAGAAGGGCTATGCAGTAGCTGGGGAATAGTTTTAGTCACAGTGAAAACTTAACATCAAAAGATACCATCCATTCCCTCCTCACATAAAGGAAAAACTCACAACCTTGAACAGCACAGCTAGGAGAAAATCCTGGAGTTACTCTGCAAAATTTCATTGACAAAATCAAGGGTTTCTATTTGCAACAAACAGTTGCAACAGAGTTCAAAAGTAAAAACAAAACGAGTTAGTCAACTTTTGGCAATTTGTGCCCAGGGCAGCATCTAAGACAAGCAGTGCCAGGCAAACTGAAGTGTGATGTTTTTTTCCTGCCAATGTTGCATGAAGCTTTACATCTCTCTCCTGCAGGAAGGGAAATCTAAAAAACAACGAAGACACTTAATTCACTTTGCTAAATAGTGATTCATAATGATGAATAATAGAAAACTGCTTAAAAAGCACAGGCTTTTGTTTTAACAGTTGTTCCACTACCCTGTTTCAGTCCCTTTCATTCATGGTCCTCCTGCCCAGCAAGTGTATAAAGTTCACAATTCAGATAAAATCTGACTGGAAGCCGTAACGTCTCCGACCCACATGCTGCCCGGTAAGCTGCTGAGCAGAGCGGCACCATCACCGTCTACAGCCGGCAACAGGAGCTGAAGTCGTTGGCCGAGTGACCACTGAAGCAACTGCCACACGTGCAACTTCCTTCAACGTCCTCAACAAAGCTGCTTCCTTCTCCCCTGCTACACTGCAGCATGAAAACTTCCTGGTCAGTCCCAGAGAGCAGACTTCTTTTCAAGCACGATTGATCGTTTCATTAAACAGAGAAACTGTGTAAGGCTTCCAGGGGACCAGTGCACAGATCTTCCTGTCGCCAATCTCAAACGTTTAAAATGTATAGGTACAGTGGACTGAAGGGATTGTGGAACATCCACAGGCAGAGGGACTGGATAACCTAGATGGGCAAAGAATAAAGCCTGGTGTGCCAGGAGGAACTGGGAAGTGGCTGTGGTGCAGGCGGGCCGGCCGGGAGCAGCTGGGCAGCACTGCACCCGAAAAGGCAGGACAGCTGCCATCTTAGTTTTCAGTCAGTATTTGTTGAAAAATTACTTTACTTCAACAGCCTTTTGTGGAGTAAATTAACACTGTTTCTTTGACAGGCTAATGAGAATAGCAGGTGAACAACAACTGAGTAAGCTCATTCTCAGGAGATACTCTAGCCTGTCCTTCACACGCTGCCTTGGCACAGCTTTGTAGGATGGAGAGTTCAAAAGAAAAGGAAGCAGACAATAAGCTGCTTGTTCCTGGTAAATCAGAGAGACTTCACCTACTCATTTAAGTGACCATCCCTTGCCTCATTAGCTTTGTCACTTAATGGGAAAGTGGAATTAAACTCTGAAGTAGAGTGCCTGATTAAATCTTGCTCTCCATGTAAAATTAATTCTCAAGAAAACTATTAACCATAAAGATGCAAAGAGCTCTCAGTGGCTTGGACAGCATTCATTTTTCTCTGGCACAGGCAGAATCTCAGCCACGGTTTTCCAAGGAGCCTTCCCAAACCTCCAAGTTTCTTGCACTCATTTGAGCTCCAAGGAAAAACACCTTTGAGAAATGTATTGGTCATAGAATCACAGAATGCCTTTGCTTGGAAGGGACCTCAAGAACTTTTAAGTGACCACCTAGGGTCGTCTGGAGATGACATTTCATTTCCTATGTGATTGGTAATACAGATTTAATGACTAAATAGAGAGAATATAATCATTTCACTCAAAACAGCTGTCTAAAATACATTCATGAGTAACTCCACCTAGCCTGTATATCCAACTCTGGTGAACAGCTACAAGCCACAGTTAAAAATCATGTTATGCACATCACCTTTGCCTCTGCTTGACTTTTCTCAGCCCAAAGCATAGGAAGCACAGAAGAGACAGCAATGGGGATCTGATGCATCCTCCCCAGCACAGATCACACCACTGCTGGTGACAACATATTATCAACAGGTCAATGAAAAACAGTGTACAGAAGGAGTAAAAAAAACCAAAAACCAACAAAAAAACCAACAAAAAAAACCAACAAAAAAAAACCAACAAAAAACCAAAAAAAACCCAAACCATGAAACTAAGTGTCAGAAGGCTTATGATAGTTTATAAAGAATTCTATTGCCAGACATAATTGAGCACACAAATTGAGCAATCAAAATAATCCCTGTGGAGCTTCTGACAGATTACTCGTTAAAAGTAAATGATGAAAAAAAGAAAATATGCAAAAAGCAAAACATCCAGTGTTCTACAAAACCAGGAAAACCTATAGATACTAGAATTCACAAAGATAGTTCCATGGCAAACAAAACTTGCTTGAGAATTTTATCCCTCACTAAAATGATCCAGACTACTTTTTCTTCTTATCAACATCTACTGCCAAAACTTTCATTTTCACTTGAAAGAGAAAAATTTCCTGTGATTTGAAGAATGAGTGGTCACAGAACTATTAAAAAAACAAACCAAAATAAAAACAAAACCAACAAAAAAAAAACACCCCACCCCAAACCAACAAAACCAAACTGTAGTTCTACACAGCTGAAAAAGTTTTCATTCCTTTACTTTCAGGACTGCAATGAAACAGAGTGTTCAGGGCACAAGTGCACAAGCACTCCATAGTCTGAGCTTCAACTGCGATGATACAGTTCATAACCACAGTGCTATGGCACATGACACAGCTGAAATTATTTGCTTCCAGCAGACTGACCAGCTCAACTTCCATGGAACACCAGAGCACTCAAGAGACACCTTAACCATTTTCAGCATCATATTATTACTTTTCTTCAGTCACCAGAACAACATGAGTTACAGAGCTTAAATATGATACTCCTTAAGGGTTTGAGCTGGAAACCATCAAAACATATTCATGTACTAGAAGGTAATTTGGCATGCAAATTAAGACTGTCCAGTTAATGGAGAGATGCAAAGTCACTGGTGGAAAAGACTCCCATGTAACCTTCCCTTGCCCCCACAGCAAACATTTGGCACATATTTCAAGTATTCTCAGTCAGACACAACACATTAATTGAAGTGTAATTTACCAAACAAAACACTGACCAACTCTTCCTCTGTTAATTACGCCAAAGTCACAGAAAGGGTTTCCAACTGTGAACACTTTCGCTCCTGCTGGTGCCACATCTCAGCTTTCAAACACTGAACAGGAGCTCAGTGCTGCCACATGGTTTAACGACTTCCTTTACTAATACAGGTTTTAAAGACCCCTCTAAGCATTACAGAGGACCTGAATCTTAGAAGATGACTACTCTTATCAGCTTTTAAAAACTGTTTATTAATCACAATTGGGAACAGCTTGTGCTCCACATCCAAGAGAGCTTGCTCACACTTCAGAAGTTCTGACTACCATCAAACCATCTCTTACCTTCAAGCCCTCATCCAGCCAACTGCTCAGAGATCCAGAACCTATGTCTATTTTTCACAGATGCAGCAGTAGGAAGAATGTAGCTCTTGGGTAGAGCAAAAACCCAAAACTGCTAAGTATCTATTCCATTTAACCATGCAAGTAGCACACTTCTCTGTTTCAGAGACAAATGTGAAAGTAAAAGAATGCCCCCATGTGACCAGAACCAGCAGACCAGCAGGACTACTTTTGAAGAGCATACTTCAATAGTTATGAGCAATCTGAAGAGTCTTCAAGAAGTTAAGGCTCGTAAGTAGAGGACAAAAGAACTTATCACAACTCCCAGAACAGTTTAACATTTCCATCGGACAAAGAACTGTTGTAAGCAAAGAGTTTCCCACTTTATAAACATTCCCCCTCACTAGGTTCTGCTGTACTTAAGTCTTTCCTAGACCTACCCCTTAAACCCCTACTAATAAAGTGTCCCAGCTCCAACTGAGCAAGGCATTAAAGACTTCTCAAATACAGGGCACAGTTAGGTTCCCCTCATGCTACCATTATTATGGTAGTTATTATGTCAAAGAGTCTGCCACATAAAGACTGAAGGCAGGAGAGAAGGACAGACGCTATGAAGCCCTGGATCTGGCTAGTTGGTCAATATATTTTCTTTTTCCCCTGTTTTCTAATCAGCTCTTTTTAGACAAGCTTGTTATCTAGTCCACAGAGAGGCAGGCATTACTTCCAGCCCTTAGCCAGGTTTACAGTACTTGACTTTGATGTATAAATAGTTTAAGCTCTTAGCTTAAACAGTCTCAGTGTTCTTTTTATGATCCAACACTTAGTTTAAAAAACAGATAGATACTGCAGAGCTTTTGTCTGAGACCCTGAGTAGAAGTTGTCTGCAGACTACTTCAGCTTTTACATCTGCTTCTAACTAGAGAGAATTCAAGTCAACTGGACTCGTATTTCTGCCCAGGAAATCTGATGCATTCTTACACTCCCACATCCTCCCAGCTTAGGTCTGTACTGAGAGAGCACAAGATTTCTGTTCAAAGTATAGTACCAGATGCCATCAGCCATTATTTGGAGTAACAAAGAAAACATTTAAGAACAAGTCTGCTTGTGCTTTCTGCTTAAGTGGGTAACAAACACCAGCTTTCAATCTAGTCACATACATGTCCTAGAGACTGTAACAAGGGAGTCAGTTTATCCTTTTCAAATCAAACTTTACCCTGGAATGGCAGTCAAGTAGAAAAGACTAATGTTATTTAGAGAGCTGTCACAATGAAAAGCTTTTCACTACTATGTCTAGAAAAGACTTCCCTGAAGACTTAACAGATTCTGAAGTACTGTTTTTCATGAAGAAATGTACCTACAGAACTGAACTGGAATACAGACATGAAACAAAGGCTCTGTATTTCATAAAAATCACATAATGTACAATTCACATTGCAGAGTCATGCCCAGCATAATTCCAGTAGACATGAAGTTGCTGTACTTAAGTAGAACTCCAACAACAGACATCCGTACGTAGCAGCTGCCCTTCATCCACTTGCCAATAAGTTTGCAAGCATATGCACCAGGAGCATCACCAGCACAAGCATCAGACAATGGCCTAGGACCATGGATTGCAAGAATACTAGACTAACAAGGATAAATGGTACTGATAAGTGTAACCAGACTTGAAATTAGGGTGTCTGGCTTCAGCAATCTCCAAATTTAGATCAGGGACTCCATCTGTAAAGTGCTTTCACACCAAGAGTTGCTCTACAGGTGGAGCATGCTTTAGGCTCCTCCTATCATGCAAAACCCAAAGGGCCCTTACCACATTGTGCAAGTAGAGCCAGAGCACAGACAGAGCACCCAACAAAGTTTATGTTCCACAAAACGAAAGGCAGAGACTCCCGAGATCTTCAGAAACATGGTATTTGGAAGAGCTACACAAATGGTGTAGCAGAAGCCCAGAAGCAAGCTCCAGCTTGGCAAAAAGTATAAAGGAAAGTGTGTCCAGATGCACCATAGATGCCTTCTAGGAAGAAGCTGCACCTATCATGTGGAGCTGTAGTACTCATCTGTTCGAGGCTATGATTCAGTGCCTACAGGGCGTGTTGGATTTAGTACAGAAGCATAGATTAATTGTACACCACATACGTGTCTGGCTGCTGACAGGGTGCACGCACACGTGCACACACACACACACACACACACACACACCCCTAAGAGCACCCAGAGAAGTTAAATCATCTGTTGTAACAGGACTGATTAAAGCTGCCTTGGCCTCAGATTCACTCAGTGCAACTACAGAAATCTTCTGTATTATCTCTGTTCTAAGGAGTCTCAGAGTAATTGAAGCTGGTTAACCTTCAAGATAGACAGGGTTTAGTTCAAGGCTCATCATGCCTAACATGGGCTAGAATAAACATTACCTACTATGGAATTATTTGCATTGCCATTCATGAACTTATGCAATTTATCAGGGCCATCTCATATGGCAAAGACACTGCCAAAGAACTGGATGATTTATGGGTGTTCTTACAGCACAACCTCCTACAGCAGGAACTTTCCAACAGCACAGGCGTTTGCCAGCGACCTCTGAATATTGGAATACAACAAAAACAAGACAAAGGAAGCAAAAAGACTTATGTAACAATAAATCTCATTAACAAAGATATGCTTGTCACTGTGGCTAAACTAGAAAATTACTTTTGCCTTATGGTGCTGTCAGGAGCATCACAGAAAGCATACGGAAACAGGCAAGCCAACTTCATAAGCAGTGGAAAAAATCCTATGGCTGATCAAGAGGTTTTCAGTAGCTCTTTTGTGTATCAATAAAAATTAACCCAACTTTCAAAGATTTAATAACAGGATAATTATTATCTTATTATCATCTGATCACTGGAAAAGTCACATCTAATTAAACGATGTGTGACAAGTACTGAGATAGATATATACATATAAGGACTTTGGTACAGCAAAGATAACAGCAAAAGCAGGTTTTCTGGAATATGTGTTTTTTTTTCATTTCCCCAACACCATTTATAGCACTATGCCAGTCATTTTAACACTACCTAGCACAATAATCCCCTGTACAGTTGGAACAGCAATAATTTCCTGCCTGCCTTTACAAACATGCACAAAAATTTGCTGCTCAGTGAGAAAATTTTCTTTTAAAGTTGTAAACCAGTCATTAACAAATATGTCTTTTGCCAAATTACTGTTTCAGTTACATACACAGTTTCTGTCAGTTTTATACTAAGATACAGTGTAGAGTTTTGGTTTGGGTTTCTTCTTGAATATGAAACCACTACAAAGATAAACCTCCCAACTCTCTTTAAATAAAACAGTTTGTCAGCACAACTGGGGGGAGGCCAGTACTTATCCCCAGTCTGTGATCATCAGAGCTCTGGGAACTCACCAGACTCCAACCAAAGGCACCTGCAGCCACAGCACCATGGGCCTGGATTAACCCTTCCCCACCCAGGGAGGTGCCAGGCAGGGTGCTGGGGATGGGACGCGGGCGGCAACCACGGTCCCCGCGAGACTCCCGCTCAGGCCAGAGCTGCGACCGCACCGCGCCCTGAGCAACACACCGAGCGAACGGAGACGGCGCTGCGGCCAACAAAGCGCCCGCCCAGTGGCACAACGCCGAGGCTCCGCCCGCCTCAGACTTTCTTCTGGCTGCAACCCCGCTGCCCTGCGGGATGGAGACAGCCCTCATCCCTGCGCCCTGGAGATGCTCTTGGGAACGCGAGGGGAGGCCACCGCCCGCCATCGCTCCCCACTCCCTACTCAGGCTCTGCCATCAAGGGCCCATTCCGTGGGCATAAAAGTCTCACAGAACCACAACCAGCACCACCAACATTAAATACATTGATTTTCAGCGCTGATACAACAATAAGTACAGACACATACCTCCTTCTACAGAAATTATAAAATCAAGTGCTACTTAAAGCTGAAGATGCTCTTTGTAACAGAAGCCTTCTGTGTGTGTGTGGATTACCTTTTCTTTGCCTTTATACTTCTTCACATGCAAAAATCCTGGACTTCCTCCACAGAAGTTAAAGGTCCCTGACACCAAATGAAGACCATTACCCATTACACTCAGATTCACTGAATGCAGATGTGTGTATTTGGCAAGGGACCAACAGCCAAAATGATTCACAGCAAAAGCTCACCTAGTGCAAGAGCAGGTGTTCAAGGAAATATCCTGAGGGCCACTTCAAAGACAGCACAGAGACTGCCTCAACTAGAAGCTGTACCTGCTCCTTTGAGAGCTGTGCACCACACTTGCAGCCTCTTCATCAACACTGACAGAAGTGATACAGACCAAGCTGGTACTCTGAGAGGGAAAAAAGAAATCAAACAACAAACTCATTTATTTTCACATTTATTGCCTGATAACTGGGTGCTACCTTCAGGTACCATGAAGAAACTTAATCATTTCCCTACCAGCCTGGGCTTATCATTGCTTACCTAGACCTTTATCACATCACCTGTCCATTTCCTTAAAACCAAGGCAGGAGGTGTTCAGGGCAGTATCCTAGCTTTATACACTAACAGTTTCAATCATCTGAAAACACACCTTTGGTCTATGACCAGATTTACAGAAAGCAGGCACACTCATTTACTAGCCAAGAAATTAGGTCAACCTTTTTCTGCAATCCATGCAGATCCAGTCTCTGCAAACAAGCAGAAAAAGGTGATGATGGTACAGCAGTGGGTTTCTGTTTGTCTGCTTTTAACCCTTCAGCCTTATCAGAGTAAGGCTGTTCAGCATCTTCATGGTTTTTCCTGAATCCCTTGCTAAAGTTTAGTGCCCTGGATGAGTGAACCATGAGGGTGGCATCTAGAATTGGATGTTGGCCTTCTGGGCCTCCATCTCCATTTTTTTTGTGGAAATCTAGTTATTTCCTTAAAAATACACATTTCAGCAAAAGTAGTATTCAAAATAGCAATGACTGAGATTCACCAGATCTGAAAGAAAGTTTTTGATGAATGAAAAAGGTTTGGATGAATGAAAGGTTAATGAAGGGTTATTCAACTACAAGAACTCTAATGTTCTAGTACTAGAGAAATATGCATTTTGAACCTCTTTTTTAGTTATAGATCTACCATTTGCTTTCAGGTAATGAACACTGCTGTACCCCTGTTACGTATCTGTCATGACACAAAACATACAGCACTAAGCACAGCAGGACTTTAGCCATGTATGTAGTCTTTGAAATCTCCTACAGCAAGATGGGTGAGGGTAGCACTGAATCAGTCTTGGAGAGGGTTAGAGCAGAAGAGGCTCCAGGAAGCCTGGGAGGAGGATACACTGGATGAAGCACACATGATGCAGAACACCTCTGAAATCTCTATGCTACCTGAAATTCCAAACACAGGTTGCTGAAGCAGGACAGACTCCCAGAATTGGATACCATATTCCTATCCAGCAAAGTTACATTGAACTCTCATGATATCAACTTGAAAAATAATGGAAGTTGCTGTTTTATTGCTGAAATCTTTAGTTTCTCAGGTCTTAAAGATAATATAAAAGTTAAAAAATCATACAAAGCAGTCCAGTCTAATCCTGGATATATCAAACAGTAACTTCAGTTCAATATGCAGATTGTAATTCTGCCCAAAAGAAGTTTACTATTTTGAATTAAGAAAAAAAAAAAAAAAAANGGATTCCCTGGGAGCAAGTGAAAAAAAAAAAAAAAAAGATGCAGGTGTTCCAACTGCTGATAAAGTAATCCTTTAAGAGAGATTATAAATAAACATAATTAAAAAACAAAAAAGGTGAACATGTTAAACACAACATGCTTGAGGGGAAAAAAAACAAACCCAACAAACAAGCAATAAAGCAAGTTTCATCCAGGTCAGCCAACTACAGATTATTACAGCAGTGTCATAAGACATCCTGTGGTTAGAATGTACCTGTTAAAAACACTGAACTTACATTAGGACAACTTTCTAAGATGAAAAAAAAATAGTGTAAGAGTATGACTGGCTTTCTACTAGGTGTACTTAAATAAAAGCTATAGAAAAAATGGCTCCCACAGGGAAGCCTTATATTCAAAGGTAAATTACTGGTCTTGATGCAAAGTTAGACTCAAACTGCTAACAGGATCCACAAATTCTATCTTATATATCAAGAGTCTGAAAAATCAACCATCCCTGGAAAAGCACCATCATCTTTTGGATTTATTGGTCAGCCAGAGTTCTCTGAAACAAACACGACGCTTAGGAACCAACAGAAAACACATACAGTAACAAAGACATTACTGAATAGTTCATGAGAATGTAGAAAACAACTTCTCAAGAAACTAGGTAGGGAAATGTCGTGAACTTACCCTGTCTGCATGCCAGGTACCCATCAAAACCCTCTAACCACTCCCCTACTCTTCTGGGCATGAGAGAAAACAGAACAAAAGGCTTGTAGGTCAAGACAGAGACAGGGAAACATTCACTCAACCATTACTGTCATAGGCTAAACACTCAACCTGGGAAAATCAGCTAAATTTATTGCCAATCTGAGTAGGATAATGAGAAATAAAGCCAAGTCTTAAAACACCTTCCCCCCCCCACCCCTCCCTTCTTCAAGGGCTTAACTTTACTCCCAAGTTTTCCACTTCCTCCCCAACAGTGGCCCAGGGAATGGAAAATGGGGCTATGGTCTGTTTCTCACACATTAACACTCCCTCCTCACACTCTTCCCTTGATCTAGGGTGAGGTCCCTCCCACAGGAGACAGTCCTCCACCAACTTCTCCAACATGGGCCCCTCCCACAGGCCTTCAGTTCTTCAAGAACTACCCCAGTGTGGATCCCTTCCATGGGGTGTAGTCTTTCAGGAACAGAGTGATCCAGTGCAGGTCCCTCACCCCTTCCTCCTTAAATATGTTACCACAAAGATACTGCCATGTCTTGGAGCCAGCTGCCATTGGCTCTATCAGACACAGGAGAAGCTTCCAGCAGCTTCTCACAAAAGCCATCTCTGTGGACTTCCTGCTACTGAAACTTTGCCATGCAAAGCCAGGCCAAGGCTAGTCAGAACAGTAGGAACTCACCAGCTCCGAGTCCCACGTGAGATTCCAACAGATAGCAGAGAGTATTAACAGCTGCACTTTCCTGGCCAACTTTGAAACCTGCAAATAAAACGTATCATTCCCACAAGTAGCTTCAACACCCGTATCAGCAGACGTACAGAACTCGTCTGTGTATGGTGTTACATCTACTGATACTGAAAACCAGCATCACACACCAAGGACACTGACAAGAACTGATTCATGCTAGTGAGAAGCTCTGTACTTGTTAAGGCACTTTCTCCAGCCTCCATCACTGCCTTTGCACACATACACAGCACTACAAAAGCAACACATGGTAGAAAGTTAAACTATGAGGAAGCAATTTCTTCACAACCACAAAAGCCTGTACAAGCACTGGGAAAGTTTTAATGACAGAAGGAATTACCAGTGTTTACAGAAATTCCATTTCTGCTGCTGAGCGCTCTGCCTGTAATAGGAAAGAGCTGCTTCAGCACTCATGTCAAGGATTGCTGCTCCAAAGAGGCACAGTGGGGTAGTGCCAAGCCACTGAAACAGATTGACTTTGGAAAACATAGCTATAACCTTCCCACTAGCCAATAAAAGCTACTACTGAAAGGCAGTGACGCTCAACCCACTTCCAACTGCAGCTCTACTTTTTGTCATAATCCTCAAGGCAGAACAGTTACTTCACTTTAAGATGTCTGTCCCTGGAAGAGGAGCTGAATAGCAAAAGGGATCACTCCTCAGCACCCAAACTCAGGCAGAACTAAGCTGTTGCTTCTGCAGAATGACATGGAAGATCAAAAAACACACAATGAAGTGGAGGAAGGAAAAAGACCAGCCCACTGAGGGATATACCTGATCCATTCTCCTGAATGCTGCTTCTGTTGATGAAAAGCTTTTCAATATAGCACTGTACTCTGAGCTCCCACAAAGCTGCTGTCTCACTCACACAAGTGAAGAGCAGTTCTAAACCTGGTTTAAACTTAATTAATTTTTCATGCTATCGATTTTATATGTATCAAAGTTCAGTTGTGTCCTAGTTAACTAAAATACTTCAATATGGAATAAGCATTTCACATCTTAAACGATGTAGATATTTACTAAGAAGAAAAAAAAAAAAACAGCAAAAAGCCCTAAACTACTCTCTGCAAAATTACTCTCAATTTCACTCAGGCACATTAGTGCCTCTCACAAACTGATAGTCAGAAACGTGTTCAACAAGAGAGAAATCTAACAGTTTACCATTTGAATCTGAGTTTACCACTGCATTTCATCAGGATTCAGAGCTCCTCAAAGCTTAACAAGAAAATGTTTTGAAAACTTAAGAATCAGCAGTGTTTTTAAGAAGTTATATTATTTGTGTAATTGTTCATGATTTTGAGTCAGTCAACAATGAATTTCATCTGCCATCAAGCTGCACACTCACTCTCAACAGGCTTCTCTGATGTGCAAGCACAGCAATCAGAAGCATTCAAATCAGTAAAGCACTCACAAGTGTTGCAACACTTCAAAGTCACTCCCATGAACACCAATCCCGGCATGCAAAGTAGCAGCCTTCAGACTTTCCTTAGCCTGGAGCCCTGTGTTGAAGAAAAACAACTTATTTATGGCCTTTTTATTCTTTAAAAATGTCTAAGTGGATATTTTAAGGAAAAATGAGCACTTCTGAAGTGACTGACCTTTCAGACTTCTCTACTTTCACAAAAATCTAACCAAGTCTACTTTTCTTTATTTATAACATAGATACTTAGAGACTAAAATAGATGCTATTGTAAGTCAGAAACCAAAACCTGTCCACATGTATTTTTCAGTTCCGAAAGAAAAGACAAGCAGTTCCAGATGGACAGTTTTTTATGTCCTAGAGTTATTTGATAAAAAGAGACCAGGCCAAAGTAATATAATTCTGAGAGAAAACTCTGCATATGGAAGTATGTCCATAGGCAAACTGTTTGAATAGGTCAACTTTGAACTAACCTGAGGTGCTAGTGAGAATGATGAAGTATCTGCAGCTACCAGCCTCATTCCTGTAAATCCCCTAACTTCAGAACTATTCAAACCACTAATTTATACAGCTGTATTGTATTAAGGTGAAGTGCAGGAAGGCTTTCAGACTACCACCGTTACTTTACTAAAAGGAGAAGTTAAGCAAGACCTAATATATGCTCAGTCACTCTAGAATAATGGACTCCTAGTTTTCAAACATTAATTTATACACTCGCTATATTACTAGACTCAGAAATGCAGAAAAGTGTTCTTTAATGGCAGAGAAGTCTTGGCAACTTGTTCCTTTCCATGGCAGAAAGGAGATTAAAAAAAATCAAGGCATGTCACTCCTGGATGCTTTCAGTGTTGAGATGGCAGAAAAACTGGAAAAGCAGTTTTTGGTACATACACGAACAAGCATCTCCAAAGAAAAGGGTGAATAAAATAACTCCTTGTTGGTGAAGGAAGACTCCCCCATTATATCCTGAAGTACATACAAAACTAATGCTAAATAAACTGGCACAAATGTACATAAACCAAAGGCAGGGATCAGGGCAATCAATCCCATCTTACTTCTGAATTCACGCTGACAGTGGATATTGCTTGTGACAAAGATTACAGGATTACGCTTCTCTCCAAATTCTTATTTCAAGCATTCACCTTCACAAGTTTGATGGGAGGACACCCTTCACAAGGTATTTGCAAGGCAGTAAGTGGCTTCTAGATTAAAGATGTGTTATCAGACCTGAAAACATTTGTTTCTCCTCCACACTAAAGAAAAATCAGTTGGCCCGATTTACCAGCTTTTTTTTCTTTTCTTTAGAAACCATCTAAAAGCAGGAAGGATGCTGCAATTTCCTAAGACAGTCAGACATAACTCATTCAGATCCTCCACAAGTAACTTGTCAGTGACAACAGTATATCAAACTTAGATTATTAGCATTATTGTCACTTCTTTACAGGCTTGATACTTTTCTTCTGTTAGAAGAAAAGCCTTGAGATGCAAACTCAAAAACCTTGAATTGAAAATGAACATAATGAACTATAATAGTTCACAACGTGACAAATTTATTTAAGCTTAAAAGAAGCTCCTAGACAGTGGTAGGAGGCAATATTAACTACTCGATCACCTGTCCCCACATGTTCTGGGGGAGAGAGGAAAACACAGCTTTTATTGCTGTATAACATAAAAAGGTTAGCTGTAAGAGCAGGAATTTTTTTTTTTTTTAAATCCAACAAACGTTATAAAAATTGTGAGGGGAGGAAAGCTGTGGTGCCAGAAACACAAAGACTTACTATAAATGAGAAGGTAATAGTAACTGGTTCCAGTAAACCAGCTGTAGTTATGGGTTGGTAGTGGCCCCACTGTCTTCACCAGAGCCAGTTCAATCAATTTCTGTGCTACAGCAGAGGAGTTCTGCCTGTCAGGCACTTTCAGATTCACTACCTGTGTGCACCTACAGCTTTCCCCATCTGATCATTAAAAAGAACTCTCAACTTTCTTGCTGGTGGGTTAGAATCAAAACTGCAACTTCCTGACAACCTCCTTTCAGTCCAAAGACTTTACCATTCATACAAATAACCCCCCTCAGAGAAACTATTATTTAGACCATTAATTTCAGGAAAAAGTGACACCACAAAAAATACTACAAAAACTTATT
>VYZU01012064.1:0-14088 GCA_013401355.1 Ceyx cyanopectus
GCGCTAATTCTGAACCTAAAGACATGGTCAAATTGCAAAAGCAAGTCTTGAAATGTACAGTCTTGCCAGAAAAACATAGGTAAATTGGTCTGGAAGGGTATCAGTTTCAGTCTTTATCTGTTCTGTGTGAAACTGAAATTGCTGTATTTCTCCCTTGGTATCTGTAGAAATGTTCAGTAATGATAGAGAGGGGTGAAACATTAATGTTTTGTTGTCTTCATATATGCAAAACTACTGAACATTATAGCAAATAGAAAAACAAACTACTATTCAGATAAAATTTCAAGGAAATCAATGGTGGCTCTTTCTCTTAACCAGCATCAGTTTTAATAATTATTCTTTGGCTCTGAAAATTATACAGAATTGGTTGAACTTCTTAGCAAAAAAAAAAAAAAAAAAAAAAAAAAAAAAAAAGAAACACCAGCGTGTCTCAAGAGTTTAGACCTATTTACTCAGGCAGAGGAAGAAAGAAGTGTTGTAGAAATTCGATGGTTTGAATTCCAAGATATTTGAAGTTGCTGTTATCAGTGTTAAACAGTTCTGAAATTCCTTCAGGTACTGTACACATGTTTACTGCTTTGGGTGGTCCATTGAAAAAGTTCATAATAGGAAAAAAAACACCCAGCCAAATAGATAAGTAGGAACTGTCTGAGAAGGATACCAGGTAATATTAAAAGCAGTGATAGCTGAGATAGGTTTATACATGTTTGCATGCTTACTAAATGGCTAAGGCTTACTGCAGTTGCTTTAAGTTACTTACTTCTTCTTGACACAAGATGAATTCCAAATTGTCAGCATGTTAGGAAATGATAATATGTAAACTTGAAGTGTTTGACTATTTGTATAGTATGTTCTCAAATATAGGACCAAGTTCAACCATACAACTTAAATATACCTTAAACATAATGTGTGACTCAAATACGTACACAATGAGATATTGCACCTGTAAAATTATTCACATCCGTAACTCCACATACAATTCAATTATCTCTGATTCTATTAACTCAAAGTTAATAAAAAATATTTCATCATGTTTCAAGAATGAGATACTAAGATGACGTGAGGTACAAAGCTTAAGTATGTGGAAAGAGGACTGAAATACTCAATAACATACATGAGAAAGTGGTATAAATCCTACATCTGCGCATCCAATGAACAATACGCGAAAATCAATGTAAACAGTTGCTTGACTGATTGACTGACTAATATTATATATTTTGACCTTTAAGTCTCAGTGAACATTTACCCACATTCATCATGTGGTTTGTGGTTCATGCTTTTTGAGCACAGCTATAGAACTAGGCTTTAAAAGAAGACTACGTTTGTATTTATTGTGTATTATTTAAATGATTTTTTTTCATGGATCCCAGCACTGTCTCTCATTTCTAACTTTGGCCTTGCCTACTGGGCTTTCTCTCAGTTCAGGTTTATAACTTATGTTTGTGATGGAATACCAGCTTTCTGCTCAATAACTCTTTTCAGGAAGTTAATGAGTTTGAAATGAAAATAAATTCCTCACTGAATATTTACTGCCATGTCATCAGTTTTTCAGAAGCTTCAGCATTCAGATTCTTTGACAGTAGGGAAAATCCTTAAAAAGTGAAAAGACTTTTAAAGACAGACATTTGCAAATTCTGTCTTATTTTTCTTCTTGGTACTGCTATGTAAAATATCCAGGGATAATCTGAGGTGTTTCAGCTATGAATGTCTGTTTCACATATGGAAGTCTTGTTAAAATTAATGTTAAGCTTATCAGATGTATAGACAAAAGATGCCATACAGAGGAGATACAGATTCAAAATGTGACAATCAGTTTTATGATTTACATGTAGATATTCCTATGAGAAAATTGATACATTACAATAATTTATAAATGTAGGCTTATTACGTGTGATAGATTCAGTGTTGATATTGTTTCTCTGAAATGATGTTATGCTTGATACAACAAAACTGAAATTGGAGCAGAAGGAACCTAACATTTGAGTCTCCAACTGAAATGAAAGTGTCATGTCCTTTACATTGATTTTTTCTACTTTTTATTTTCCTCCTGTGCTACTGGACTTTTCTTCTAGCCTAAGAGCAAACTAATCTATTCATATAAACAGTTTCAAAGTCAAAGAAAGGATCTTAGTTTCTTAGTCAGTAATCATGATACTAATAGGATTACTAAAATTTCAGAAATTTTGTTGGTTAAGTAATTTTTTTAGTCATTAACATATATTTTGTTTTTGAGAGAGAAGTAGAGTGTGAGGCAGAGCTACTGTTATTTGGAAAATATCTAAGGAAGTGATGCCTATTAAGTAATGGAAAGTTATCTTTAATGTGAGAAGAGAGGTAAGCTGTTTTCCAGAGTGGTACTAGAAAATGACTGCTGAATAGTACTTCTTAAAAAGTTATTTTGTGTACATGTATTTGTCTTTAGGCCTGAACCTAATGCTAGCTGATTGTTTATTTATATGTGATAAGATTCAGAGGTGTTATAGATTCAAGAACATAGTGAAGACAAGCAGAAATTCTGTGTGGTTTAGATTTATTTTTTTTTTTCAAACAACAAATATCAATTACAGAAATTTTTCTGTATAGTTCCTGTTGCCTTAACACCAGAGAAGCTTTTTTCTTTTCTTTTTTTTTTTTTCTGTAAATTCACTATTAGGATACAAAGCTAGTTTATTGATTTTTCCCATCTAGTACATACTTTATTTATAAACAAACTTGATCATGTGCCTCATGATATATTGCAGATGTAAATTTTATCATAAATTACAGAAAAAAAAGTCAGGCAATCACTATCAGAAAATTAATTTAATAAACAGATACAATTTTAAGTAAGCTTATTGGTTTTTAGAGAGGTTTTGATTATTCCAGGATGCCCAAACTGACTGATGTAAAATGGTGCCCAATCATTTGAAAAAAGAAAGACCTTTTAACTGACTGGTGGAGAACAGAAAAGTTTTCCATACATGTTGATTTTTTAATATATACTGATTCATAAGTAAAACAACCAACACAAGACAGATATAGGTAACCCTGAAAGATACTGGCAGGAAATGTCAGTCTTACATTTACCTTGATGTCAGTCTGCATTTACCTTCACCAGCACTATTTTAAAATGTCATAGTGTGATTATGCATTCAAATGCCAGTGGAATGCCGGGAATTCTTAGTCTTTTTTCAGTAAAACAAATTTATTGAACTCTACTATAGGGCATTAGTGGGTACTGAAAGAAGAAAAAAAGCCAGTGAGACAAACAAGAATAGGAATGGATGGTGATGTAAGTTCCCAGTACAGATTTGGTGGGTTAGAATTATAATCAGAGACTGTATCACTGTTTCACCTGTGGTACCACTGCAGCTAACAGTAGTTAATGAGGCAATTTCCTGTATTCTAGAAATACAAAACATGATAGAAGAATTATTTTTTCTTAAAGCTCAGGCAGCTGCTCCTACTCTGTTTTCTGCATGATTCTACCAACAGCTCACATTATAGAAGTATTGTTTTGATGAATTGCTCATAGTCCTAATAAGGGTGCATAAAACTTCTGTTTTGCAAGAGTATTAGAAAATAAGCAGTTTTTAAAATCCAACACATTTCTGTTTTAAAAGATTTTGTAAATCAATTTAGCTATGTCAGAGAGTTTTGTGAAAACAACTCTTTTACAGTGAGCTAATCTGGCAAAGGGCAACATGCTATTATTTTACAGCCCAGCACTTTCCATTTCCCGTTTCTAAGATTCACACTTCAGTTGGAATGACAAATATTTTTGCACATGATTGTTAGGTGAAGAAGAGTTCACCTTACATACAGATGTAGGTATCCTGAGGGGACAAAAAGTCCTTGATGGCTTTGACCAGCCTTGCTTTGGACCTCCCCACACTTCCTGATTGAGGGCTCCATTTAAACCTAATCCTGAACTACCAGTCCCTGACTGAGTCCTGTTTTAAGGGTGTTTGTTTCTACTCTTATTCTTGGAATATTGTTTGAATTTCCTGGCTTGACCTTGATGCTGACTTGGTGCCTTGCCTTTGCCTGATGAACACTGGGTGGTTGTAAAGGACGCTGTGCTGTCACTACCCTGCTCTGCTTGTCCACTTCTGGGATGGCAGCACCACAACCTGTAGGTGTAGGCACTTGCCCAGAAGGGACTGTGGCCACTGTCTCGTCACACCAGGGCATATCCATGGTCTTGCCATATCCTTGCAAAAAGCTATCTTTGTCTTGTTAAATAAATGCATGGTGTAACTAGAGTACCACTGAATCTTAGCTTTTGGAGTAGTTCTGTTTCTGTGCTGAAAGGCTATGCAGAGCTCTGTTTTGACTAGGGGGCTGTAGCTCCAATCAGCCTGCTTCAAATAAATACTGCTATTGCTCAAACACTTTACACTAGGCACTAAGCCTATGTGTCTTAAAACATGCAGCCAAGAAGTTCTCACTTTGCCCAGTATTTTGAAAACCTGTCTAACAGAGCTTTCTGCATAAGATTCTCTACAAGCACATGGATTTTGCATGTTTTCAAATCCTACTGCTTATAGAAGCACAGAGAATGTATTGCTAGCTAATCATTTGTGGTTATCCTAGCCTCCCTTTAATACACACCTGGTAATCTGCAATTGTTGCTAAACAGCAGACATTTGGAGGCAGAGGAAAGGACCTGAAACTTCAGAAGCACTATTGAACTCACCAAATAGTTTCTTTTTTGGAAGAAAAGAACTTTAGGTGCTTAAAGTCTATGTTACTGATTACAAAACCATGCCTCTGCCCCCTTCTTCACAGTATGGGAAATGTGCAGAATTCCCTCCTGCAAACTAATAGAATTTGGTTGTGTATTTTTCACAACAAAGAAGGATGCCCTAAGATGTGTTGGGTAGTTTGGTGTGGGAGAGTCTGATGGCTCCTGATGGCAGTGCTCCATTGTATAAAAAATAATTGGTTATTAACTATGCTGAAGACAAGAATACATTTATTTCCTAGTATGACAGTTAAAATAATAATATGGAAGATGGAGTCATGATAATCAAGAAGTGTTTTGGGCTTGTTATCAAGAAAAAACACAGAATTAATCATTAAAGAAACACTGTCCTTCGTGCTCCACACTTCTGTCCTGTTCTCCATTCCCTTTATGTTCATCTAAAGAATAACCTAAAGGGCAAGGAGAACGTGATAGTTAACTTTTATTTTCATGTCTTGAGGAAATGGCCCTAGTTACTTTCTATAGTCACCATGGAAGGCCAGCTACACTCTAGTATATTCCCAATACAAACCATGTTCAAGCGACCCAGCTTGAAGGTGAAGTTTTGAGGCTTCAAGCTGAAGTAGAAAGACTCAGAAGCATTAAGGAAAATGAAATTGACTGCTGGACCCATGCTCTGTGTTCCATTCAACAGACAGATAACACACAGGATCAAGGGGTCCCTGTATCCTGCATCACTCAGACAACTAACAGAACCCCAAGTAAATGGGTTGAGTGGAGGCAAGTTCATGGGCATGGTAGAAGGCTAGCACCCCCCTTTGCCTGCTTCTATTCCTCAGGTGCCTCTGAAAAATAGATATGGGGCTCTCCTGGAAGACAGTCAGTCTTCTTATAATCAGTTGGAGGGTGGGGGAGTGGTGGAGGGGGAGGCTTGGAGGCATGTCCCGCCTCGTGAGGGCAGGTGGGTCCTCCCTCCACCTCCCCACCCTCCATCATTGCCCTCACTTAAGGGGTATGGACCCCTGGAATTCAATGCTCCTCCTAATGAAGACCTATCTGGTGACTTGTCCATAGTTTGTCCCTCAGCCATGCAACTTAGGACTTCCTCAATAAGGAAGAAAAGGAGGGTTCTTGTAGTGGTGACTCTCTATTAAAGGAAACAGAGGGGCCAACTGCAGACCGACCCATCACATAGGGAAGACTGCTGCTTCCCTGGCGCTCGGGTTAAGGACATTAAAGGAAGGCTGCCTGATCTGTTGCACTCCTCTGATTATTATCCTTTAATAGTTATCCAGGTGGTAATGATGAGATTTATGAGAGGAGTCAAAATGAAATCAAGGACTTCAGGGCACTAGGGAGATTGATTGAAGGTTCGAGTGCACAGGCAGTTTCCTTATCAATCCCTCAGGTAATTGGGAAAAATACAGATAGAGGGCGCAAAACACATGTAATTAACGCATGGCTGAGAGACTGGTGCCACCATTGGAATTTTGGGGTTTTTGGTCATGAAGAGGTTTATATGACACCTGCTCTGCTCATGTCAGATGGGGTACATCTCTTTCATAGGTGAAGAAAGCTTCTATCACAAGAATTGGCTGGGCTCATTGATCAAGCTTTAAACTAGATATGAAGGGGGAAAGGGGAAAAACCTCTCTTGCAGGAAACAAACTGGAGACAATTGTGGGATGTTGTGGCAGTTCCACTACTACCTCAGGGTTGGTACCAGTCAGGAGGTACTCTAGCATTACAAACTCACTCAAATGTCTGGTACACTAATTCACACAGCATGGGGAACAAACAGGATGAACTAGAGATCTGTGTGCGATCTCAGGACCATGATCTCATTGCAATCACTGAGACATGGTGGGACAGCTCTCATGACTGGAACACTGTCATGGATGGCTATGTCCTTTTTTAGGAAGGATAGACTGACAAGGCAAGGTGGTGGAGTTGCTCTCTGTGTGAAAGAGCAATTGGAATTTATGGAGCTCTTCCTGGGGGGCAATTGGAATGTATGGAGCTCTCCCTGGGGGTCAGTGAGGAGCAGGTTGAAAGCTTGTGGGTAGGGATTAAGGAGGAGACTAATATGGCAGACATTGTAGTAGGTGTTTACTACAGGCCACCTGATCAGGATAAGGAAGCTGATGAGGGCTTCTACAAGCACCTGGAGGTAGCCCTGCAATCACAGGCTCTGGTTGTCATGGGGGACTTGAATTACCCTGACATTTGCTGGGAAAATGGCATGTGCAATCCAGTAGGTTCCTCCAGAGCATTGATGATAACATCCTAGTGCAGATGTTGGAGGAGCTGACAAGGAGAGGAGTGATGCTGGACCTTGTACTAACCAAAAAAGAGGGACTGGTTGAGGGTGTGAAGGTCGGAGGCACCCTTGGCTGTAGTGACCATGAGATGGTGGAGTTTAGAATTGCAGGCAGCAGGCCCAGGGCCATAAGCAGGATTGCTACCCTGGACTTCAGAAAGGCCAACCTTGGCTTTCTCAGGGAACTGCTTGGAAAAGTCCCATGGGATAGGGCTCAGGAGGGCAAGGGGGCCCAGCAAGCTGGCTAATATTCAAATGCCATTTCCTCCAGGCTCAGGATCAGTGTATCCCAAAGTGCAGGAAATCCAGTAAGAGAGTTAGGAGACCTGCATGGTTGAGCAGAGAGTTACTGGATAAACTTAAGCAGAAGAGGGAATTATAGAAAACGTGGAAGGAGGGGCAGGCCACTTGGGAATAATACAGGGAGGTTGTCAAAGGATGCAGGGATGCAACAAGGAAAGCTAAGGCCTCCCTTGAACTAAACCTAGTGAGGGAGGTCAAGGACAACAAGAAAAAATTCTTCAAGTATGTCGAAGGCAAAAGGAAGCCTAGAGGTAACGTAGGTCCGCTGCTGGATGAAGTGGGTCGCCTGGTGACCGAGGAGATAGAGAAGGCTGAGTTACTGAATGCCACCTTTGCCTCGGTCTTTACTTCTAAGCTCAGCTACCAGGAGTCCCAGGTCTCCAAGACCACAGATGAAGTCTGGAGGGAGGAAGTTTTTACCTCAGTTGAAGAAGCTTGGGTTAGAGACCAGTTGAGCAAACTGGACATCCACAAGTCTATGGGCCCTGATGGGGTACACCCACGAGTGCTGAGGGAGATGGCAGAGGTTATTGCTAGACCACTCTCATCCAAATCATGTTATCCCAATAATCATGTCAATGTCATCCCAATCTTCAAAAAGGGCAACATAGGAGGACCAGGGTAACTACAGGTCAGACAGCCTCACCTCCATCCCTGGAAAGGTGATGAAACAACTTGTCCTTGCTCACATCTCTAAGCATCTGGAGGAAAGGAGTCTTATCATGAGTTGATGGAAGTTATTATTATCAATTTTATTTTATTTCATTTAAGTTTCATTTCATGTTTGATCTTCACTTGCCACTTCCTAGTATCCTAGCATTTTCTCTAGTTATCTGGTTATGACACATAAATAATAATCTCTCCTTCCCTTTTTTATGTCAATAGTGATTTTACAGATCTTTTCCTGTAAAGATATCATATTCCTTTTTCTAGGTGAAGTCTATGTAGCTTTCTGTGATGCAAAATTCTCTATAATATCTTAATCTTCTAGTATACTTTCTTTGCAATGGTTTGACTTGACCTTTATGAAATATTCCAATATGGAAACTGTGTGGGTTCAGAAGATGGCATAATGATTTATTGTAGGTTGCTCTGTTGCTCTCAGTTCTTTCTGAAATGACCCCCAATGTCCAGTTACTACCTGAACTGCTAATTGAGTATTTTCTCGACATTTTAAGAGATCTACAAAAGCTCTCAGTTTTCCCTGGTAACAATTGTTTATGTGGAGTCCTCAGCATCCATTAACAGAGATACATTTTTTTGTTACTTGCAGTACTTCTCACTTTGCTATTGAATATCAGCTACCATTTTATCACTTGGTAACTGAATTCTGCTGAACAGAAGATAATGAAAACAAGAAAAACGTAGCTGGAAAAAATAGCCAACAAACAATGACTTTTAAATTTCTTCCTACCTTGCAGTGACACTTTTTAAGCTATTGTCAGTAGCTGTCACTAGGTCAACAGCTGTCTCAGGACACAGACAGCTTTGGAAGAGTTTTGAGGTGTCCTTGCAAGGAATAATTACACTGGTACAAAAATATATATAGACCTCCGCAGGATCCCTGACTTGGAAAAAAAGAGACTAAGAGTTTTTCACAGCAGTTTTCACAGATTCACATGTAGCATGTAAATTCACATGTAGCATTGTCTCTTTGCACAAATCTATGGGCCCTAAATTACCACTGCTGTTAAAGGGCCATTACAAAATATGATTGTTTGCTTTTAATAGTAAGAAGACAGGGTTTATATTGAAATCTGACCACTGCATTTGTCTAGAGATTAAGTAACTGAAACAATGAGGAAGGAATAAGGGAGAAGGTTTAATTAATGCTTTTGTTCTGTCCAACTGTCTTCCCTTCATTATTATACCCTTCTCAGAAACCACCAAACATTTTAAAATATTTTCATAGAAGATTAACCTAGATAGAATTACCTTCTGTACTGAAAGGTGTTTCCATTTAAATTTTTCTGGCCATTTTAACATTCTGCACGAGATATAACTGAATGAGGTCCCCAGTTAAAAAATGTGTATTTGTAGCAAGATGCTACAAATAGTTGACATTTTTAGAGTGTCTAGTGATGAACAGTAAAATATCTAAATAACTTGTTAAAAATGTAAATAAAAAAATAATTAAATCAGATCAATTGGAATATTCCATAATAGAATAAATCCTTTTTTATTAGTAATAGCTGCATTAGGCAGGACAACAAAATATATTGTCTTTTGCCAAATAACTTACTGCCTAGAAGATACTTATAAGAAGCCTAGAAAAGTGGATTTTGGGTATAGAAAACACTGTTGAATAAAGTAATCAGTGCTTTTTCTGAAGCTCTCTCTGTCTTTGTCCTGGTTTTGGCTGAGACAGATTTAATTTTCTTCATAGTAGATTGTGGGGCCATGTTTTGGATGTCTTATAAAACCAGTGTTGATACAAGGGATGTTTTCATTATTAATGAGCAGTGCTTCATAAACTCAAGGCATTTTCTGCCTCTGACACCACCCCAGCAGTGAGTAGGTTGAGAATGCACAAGGAGCTGTGAGGGAACACGGCTGGGACAGCTGACCCCAAATGACCAGAGATGTCCCATACCCTATGATGTCACACTCAGCAATAAAATATGGAGGAAATGGGGGGATGTTCAGTTACGCTTTTTTGTCTTCCTAAGTAACTGTTACACATGATGGCGCTCTGTTTTCTTGGGGATGGCTGAACTGTTGCCTGCCAATGTGAAGTAGGGAACGTATTCCTTATTTTTCTTTGCTGGCATGTTCAGCCTTTGCTTTACCTATTTAACTGTCTTTATCTCAACCCACAAGTTTTCTCATTTTTCCCTTCTGATTCTTTTCCCTATCTCACTGTCGGGGAGTGAGTGAGCAGCTAGCTGTGTATGGCTTAGCTGCCTAATGGGATAAAAACCTACTGGGATAAAACCTTTTGTCTGGGTGCGTCAGAAACCAAGGATATTTATATTATATAATAATGGTCACCTTCCAGTTGTTTTAAAGACAAATTCTCCCATTTGCCTACTACTTAGTCTCTTTTGTCAATATAAAGTGCTGAAAAGGAAGCTTATCTGTTCATCAAGGGAAATATAATATTAATTGTACAGCACTCTGAACAGGTTGCTTGCATGGTAAAAGGGAGAGTTTTGACTGTATTTGGTTTTCCTGCCTGGAGAAAAGATCTCTTGATACTCACTTGGTCAGGACCTTATGCATGAGGTTAGAGGGATTCTTCATTCACTTTTGTCTGTATCTAGAATGCTGTCCCCAGGATGGCTTAAAACCCTTTTTTTTCCCCATTTCTAATATATCTTGAAGAATTAATCTGTCTTCCAATCAGATTATCAAAGTGCTCATGCATCATTTCGCTTGTAGCATTTCTATAACTAGTATGCTGCTTTCTCTGATTACACTCATCTTTACATACTGAAATCTTTTAAAAAGGAGTAAAAGGGGTGTGTATATATATATAAAGGTATAGACTCTTCTGTTAGGCTGGGGAACTTTTCATATCCTCTCCATTTTTTTCCCCCTTTTCATCTCTCAGTGATGCTCTGTAGCACACTGTTGAGATTTCTTTTGTGATGAATTGCAAGATTGCATTATAATTTGCATGTCTAAAAGTTCTGGTGTCTGTAAATAACCAGTTGCAGTGTTTCCTTTAAAGCTGCATCAGTGAAGTGCTCAAGTAGAAGTTTTAAAGAGTCTTCTGTTCTTAAAGCAGTTAAAAAAATATTTCCCTTTCAATTAATAAAATTCCAATTAAAATAATTTAATTCTTTTAAAACTCTTAACTTTTTGTCAGCCAACAATGCAGCAGTGATCTTCCCAATGTTTTGATTATGCCTTTATATAATATCCAGAACTCCTTAACTTCTGTAATCTTAGGTGACTATCACTTTGGAGTAAAAGAGTGAACTTAGTGCATGAGTAATACCAGTTAATTTTTCCAGTTTTAGCCAACATATTAAGACAGACTTTGGAACTCCTTTGTAAACCATGCAGCAGTCTCTGGATTACAGTATTCAATAAAAACAAAAGTACAGCTTGGAGACAAAATTAGTTTGCCTTCAAAAAAATGCAGATTACATGCAGACATAGATTATTTATAGAATAAAGTATTACTCTGCTGGAGCAAGAATGGCAGAAAGTGATATTTAAATAAGGCTTATACTTTTGTAGAAGCATCATGTTGTGTGAAATATAAGTTTTCATAACACTCCTGTAGCTGACCTTTCAATAAAATATTTGTTGAATCAGGCCAGACATTTACTGAAACAAATACTTGAATGAATAGCTCTGTTTGAAGCAGAGATGTGAATTAATCCTTTTCCTTGGGAAATATGTAAAAAATAGTTAAGATATTAGCAGGATTTTATTCTGATTTTCTTTTTTTCCTGACCTAAACAAGGAGATTCCTTGGAAACTTTCAGAAAATAATCACTTAACCTATGTCTTCCAAAGGAAGATTGTCCCATTTAGGAAAGTCTATGCATCTGAATAATGTGGTATGGTTTTTAAGGTGTCATAGTATATATTTCAAATTATTTCTGCCTATTACTCACTGCCTGCAAATCCTTGGCATCATCAAGACCTCCAAGGGAAGGAAATAAATAATTTCACAATATAAATCAATTTTCTCTTAGCACAAAAAGCAGTACACATGCAGGTGATTACTGGTCCTTGGCCTTACATTCATCCATATTGCTTCAGTGTTACCTCATGTCTGGTTATGTCTGTAGTTCCATTAGATGTTGCAGCTCTAAAGAAGTAGTTGCACCATATATATTTCAGTTATATTTTTTAGTTTTATTTATATATTTCTCCATATGAACATATCCATATACATAGCTCTCAGAACATGTGCTGCTTTAGTTTTTTCCCAGTTTATTCTGAATCCTCCTGCAGCTATTAACAGAACAAAACCTAGCTGATGACCTTTTCTTAAGATGGAGTACAACTAACATATTTAGCATAGTCAATGAGATTATTTTCTTCAGTTTAGATTTATTTTCCACAGCTTTTGCTTTGTATTGGGAACAACTTTTGACCTTATTCTGTTTTCATTTAGCCATAGCAAGAAGAAAAAGGCAGGTGGGTGCTGGTGATTGTACTTTCTTCTGAGCTTCTATTTGCATTTTGGTAGATGTTCTGGAATATAAAGTTCAGGGTCTTGCTCAATTCTTCTAATTACAGCAACAGAGAGAGTGTGGAAGATAAATGTCACTTGAATGCTACCAGCATTATATAGCTACCAGCTATATTATTGCAATTTTTGTTTATTTGTTTGTTTGTTTGTTTTTTCCTAGCTGAGAATTTGTGTATCCATTTTTACAGACTAAAGATCATCATAACTGTATTGACACTTTACTGGAAATTCATTCATTATAAGAGTGTTTCTGATCAAGACAAGTGCTGAAGTGTCCCAATATAGAAAGTGTTAGGATGCCATGGTGATTGTCTCTATAAAAATCTTTATCCTGTCAGATTGCAGGGACTAAGAGCAAATACACTCTGCATTATGTTTTATGAAAACTCATTAGTGAAAAAAATACTCCAGCACATGGGTACTGTGATTTTCTTCATGTGTCTGAACCCACTCTACCATGTCAGCTGTCTTGTATGACACTGAAACGTAAACGTAAAGATCAAGAGCTGCAGAGAAACTTCAACAAGCCTATACTAATTTCAGAAAAATGTATGATGTAATGCTGAGTATTAAGGACAACTTTTTTCCACACTATGAGAGTGCTATCCTGATCATCTAAAAATCAGATGTGGATTCCTCTGCCTCCACCACACCATCCAGAAGTTTGTTCTAGAAGCTCATTATTCTCTTATCGGAATCCCTCCTCTAATTTAATCTATGTTTATTTCTCTCCAGTTTATATTTTTTCTTGTGTTATCTTGGCAATTAAGTAGTTCTACCTCCATGATGACTCTCTTTTCTTCTGACACCATCCTACCTCATCTTCCTACACCATCCCTTCATTATATAAAAAAATCAGTCATCATTCCTGCTTGGATCTTCATTTTGGTAAAATGAACAAGTCATGCTCTTTCAGTAATGTCTAGAAAGTCAACCTTTCTTATTTCCCTCTTCATGCTACAAATGTTCTCTGCTGCTTTTGCAATTTTAACCCTCTTTTTTTTTTAGTAAGGATAGTTAGAACTTTATGGAGTTTCCAGATTAAATCTCATGAGTACATTATACAATGACATTAATATTTCCTGAGACTCTGCAAATACTTTTTCTGATACACTCTACTGCTGTACAAATTTTTTAAATTAATGTTATCTCTCCTGGGTGAGATTGTTATCTGTTTTTTACCACCATTTGTGTTATATCCAGTTCAGTAGGTGCAAGGAACTTAGGCCCTATTGAGAAGTTTAATAATAATTTTTATTATTAGCGTTGTTGAAATTAATCTTTAATTATTTGAGGATGTTGGAGGTATGTTTTATTAATCCTCACTTACCTCATTTCTCCCCTTGTTTTCAGTTCATTTGCTTCTTATTCATACTGAACCTGCATGTATTCATTTTAGTGGTTGTACTTCTCTAACTGTGGCTACACTTTAGGAAACACAAAATAGTTTAGAAAATGTAGTGTCGCATATTCAGGTTTTGGTACAATATAATTGTAAGTTTCAGTCTGCACGAAATAAAGTGGACAGATTTTTTTTTTTACTGGAACTAAACAATCAGCATTACAGTAAATTCTAAAAAAAAATAAAACTAATGTTTATAATGAACTCTAAGGAAGCTGCTG
>VYZU01012065.1:0-22868 GCA_013401355.1 Ceyx cyanopectus
GCCATGGAGAAGGTCCAGCACATGACCCGCTCTGCTCTCAGGAGAGCCTCAACCATTGAGGTCAACCCACAAGCACGCCAGAGGCTCCAGGAGCTCTTTGTGAATTTCTGCCTGATTTTAATTTGCCTCTTGCTGATCTGCATCATTGTGATGCTCATCTGAAGCTCCAGCACTTCTCTGCACTTGTCCTCTAGAAAAGGCACCCCCGAGGGAAGAGAGAACTACACCTGCAACTCCCAATGCAAGGATCCTCTTGTGAGAGGGGCCAGCACTTGGACTAGAGCTGTTTGCCAACCTGCTGCATGCATTAAAAACACACCTCAGCTGTGCAGAACAGAGTTTAGAGCCTGTTGTCCCAAAGCTGTGCACCACCCAGTTTCTCTGTCTCAACTAAGAAATGTCTTTCCCAAATGGAGTAAAGTACTGGAGTTAGGAAATTCCTCAGGTAGTTTTAGCTAGATCACACAAACAGCAACTCCACATTTTTGGGGCCTGTCTGTTGTCAGGTTTTCTCTTAAAAATCCCTAAACCCTCAGGAGAGGTCCCAAATTTGGCCCCAGCTGCCCAAAGAACAGCTAGAAGGGCACAGCCCTCCATGCATCCCAGGACAACTTCTGCTCCTCTGGCTTCAAGGTGCTGCATCCCTGCATTATCAATGGAAGGCATCCAGATTGGGTCAGGGATTATGAGAAGAAAAAAACACCTCTAACCCAGAAATAATAATGAAAAAAACACTTATTTCCCATGCTTTTCTCCCTGTTTAAGGCATTATATATATATATATACATAGATACATGTATAAATACACATACAACTCAGATATGAAAAAAGCAGGCAACCTCATTTACAGTATTTTTCACTAGGTAGATCCTTACAGAACTAAGTGATGTGTGGAAAGTTTCTTCATTATGTCTTGCAGAAAAAAAACCTGACACCACCACACTGCTATTAGTGAATTGATTTTCTATAGACATTTAATTGTCATGACAATTGGAACAAATAAATTCTTAATTATTAGCTTCAGACAACTTTATTATGGCCTGCTGAAATGTACTTAATAATTTCCTCAGTTGGTTTCTAACTGATATGGTCTGGGTCACCCTTACTGCTGAGCTTGAAGTTTATCACACTGTAAGCAACCAAGCAACTATTTTCCTAAGATAAATGATGCTTTAAAAATAAATGAAAAATATAAATGATCATGCATAGGAGCAAAAGCATTGCAGAAATGTCTTTTCAACATGTAGACCACAGTCTCTACACACAAAAGATTAAGTTTCTACTACAGCAGTTGTCAGTAACAAGACTGAGAAATATTCCATGAGAAGGGGCTGACAGTGAAGAGCTGAGCAGGAAGGGAAGAAATACTGGGAAAAAGTCTGTGTTTGATGGGATGCAAACATGTCCTGTGGTGATGCACTTCCTATCTGGCAAACAGATATGCTGACCAGACCTCTGAAATAAGGTTAATCATGAAAGGTAATTAGTGACTGCATGAGGATTAAGACAAGCACTGGAAAAATAGAAAAATCTACAGTTGCTTCATCTTTTTAAGGATGTATTTTTGTGGTGGATGGAGTTTCCAGTTGTAGTTTGCTTTGGAAGAGTTTCAAGAGGATTCAATTAGAAATAGACAAACAGTTTTACAGCACTGGAGAAATAAATTGGCAACAAGAAGAGCACCCAAATTCTGGGATTAACCCTTTTATCTCTAGGAAAATCTTTGTATACAAGGGGATTGACAAATAAGACCTGTTGTGTTTTATTTATTAAAACAACTGCTTGAAAAATACAGGTGTAAAATAGGATTCTGAAATGCAATTTTGTGCAGAAAGAAGCATCCATTCTAGCATTTACTTATTAAAGTTATGTGAACAGAGCTAGGAATCACACTGATCTCTATTCCTCCTGTCATTTTGTTTTGCTTTTTTGTATGAAATTAAATGTATGGAACACTGCCCTCTTGGGATCTTCCCTAAAAACTGAGCTCACTTCACAGGGAAGTTTTGCAGACTGTTAGGGCTAAGAGCTCTTACCACTTCCAGATTCACAAATACAGATTTAATTGCTAATTTCCAGAGATAAAATACAGTTGCTAAGTTAATAAGATATTAAGCTATTTTATCCATGCTATTAAAAGCACTAAGGTTGAATCCTCTGCTGGCCCAATCTAGATTCTTAAACAGGTTTTTTGCACTGTGCAATGCCAAACCCTAGAAGGGTAGGAAATACACATAGCACAGGAATATTTCACCCAGATGAGAAAGATTTATTTTCTTTGCAGCTGCAGAGATCTTCTAAAAGTAAATTTTCAGTAGTCAGTGAAACAGAGGCAAATTTTGAGAACAGCCATTCATAAAAAAAAATAATAAATGAATTACATGTGCCCGAGAAGTACCATGCCTGTCAGAAAAGTAAATAAAGCACCAACTGTATGAAATTAAAGTCCTTTCTCCACTAATTAGTCCTGTGGAAGTTCTTAATGAAAACTATTTTTTTTTTCTTTTTTTTTTCTGGGAGGTTCTGCTTCCTTCTCAAAGCTTGTTCTGAGGGTTTAGCAGTGATGATGCAGCTCCATCTAGCTGAACAAAAATATGCCAAGACTCCAGAGGCTGAAAGCTCTCAGTTAAGTGTTCACATACCTGTTTTATCCAAAGGCTGTGTGCAATTATCTACCTGCACTGAGGAAGACTCTAGAGCCTTGCTGAGCCCATGAAATCCAACTACCCATCAGCAGTCAGTGTTTTCTCACTAGTAGAGATGATTTGCATTGAAATATTTACAATAAGAACTGAAGCTTTCAAGGAATATCATTTCAAGGATTTCCAGATTCTTACTGCATTCATTAATACCAGGCTCCCCACGCCCCCAACTCCCAATCCTGCAGGAATTCAGGGTAAGCACAGCACAGGCTGCTGCTTTAAGAACTTGTTTTCCAGACAGTATGATCACTCCTTCCTATGTGAGGGGCTAGATGGATACTACAGCATGTACAGCACTGAAACTGATATCAAAAACAACAGGAGCAAGAGAGAAAAACAAAACAAAGCAGCAAACCAACCACGTGCAAAAGCACACACACCCCCAACAACAGGTTCAGGCAAAACATCAGCACCCTAGAACCTCACGACCTCAGAAACCTGGCAAGGGGCAGGACTGTTGGATGATTTCAGGCATGGTAATAAATAGTGTTTGTGCTCCCCCTCTTGGCTGTCTGCAAACCAGCACCAATGCCTCCATGAACACAAGATTTTTACTCACCATAACACATCTAGAAGCAGAGAATGTTTATTAACTGGAATTATGTTAATTGACACCCACTTTTTTAAGTTAAAAAATGTACTTCTTATAATCCTGGAATTTTTTGGCAAGCCAAGATCACCTACATGGGGAAACTGGAATATTCAGACTTTAAACACTGCCTTCCTTCACAAGCTATCTTCTCGCTAGGGAAAATGCTGGCAACAAAGACTGAGTGATGTCAGTAAGAACTGGCTCTTAAAACCATGTGCTTGATGTTTTCTACTTGAAAATACTTTGTGACATACACAACCCAAGTTTTTATTTAAATACATCAAATTAACTACTATTAGTTGATTCCAAATACTCCTCCTGAGAATGTTATTTGATGAACTTTACTGATGAGCCTCTTGCCATGTCCAGCTTCAGAAAGACACACTGGTCTCATTCAGACAGGCACAAGGAAACTGGAAGATGGCAGAAAAAACCCAAACCAAACCAAACCCAAAATAAACAAAGCACAAAACCCAAACAATCAAAACAAAATGCCACACCCAGAACAAACAATCCATGCAAAGAAAAACAAACAGTAACACACCCAAAGCAACCAAACAAAACAAACCATGGTAAAATCTGTTGGCACTGAGGTAACAGAGAAACAGCAGCATCCCAAATCAGAGATTAAAACCATTCCCTAGCTAGAAAGATCTTTTCCTATGAAAACCTGCCAGCTGTTACTCCTCAGAAGCAGCAGATGGTGCCACAGGATGGCAGCAAACACCCAGCTTGAGCCTTACCTGCACAGGCTGCTCAGCTCCTGCTCTCAAGTCTTCCAGCTGCTGCACATGCCAGGCAGTGAGGCCGTAGGGCTCCTCAGCAGCCCTGCAGTCCAGGGCATTTGCACGTAGCTGTTCTTTCAGCCACATCTGAGTCCTCACTGCAGGCTGGATGGGAGCTCCACTCACAGCCTGCTGTCCCAGGGTGGTAAATCTCTGGCCAAAAGCTTCAGAGCTGGCTGCTGGAGGGCTGCTTTCAGCTAAGGCACTGTAGGGCAAGTCTAAGGCGTGTCTCCTTGAGGGATCTGAAACAAAATCCTCTGTGCTGCACCTTTCAAACTGGTATTTGCAGTCCAGTAAAGAAGATCTTCTTTTCCCCAGCTCTTTGTCCTCAATTTTTAGCAACTCCATGCTGTCGTGCAGACAGCTTGGCCCATTTGTCCTTAGCCTTGGTGACACAGCTCTGTCTGCAGCAGCCCTGGAATCCACTGAATGGCTACTGCCATCTGGGCTGAAGGGGTTTGCTGAGCTGAGTTTAGACAAGGAGGACCATTTTCTCACAGGTCTTGCATCTTTCATGTCAAGAGAGTTGTCCAGGGTGCCCTGATTTCTGCCTCCTCCCGACCTGACAAAGCTTGTACTCCACTTTGGACCATCAGACTTGAAAGCTTCCCTGTGCTTGGACAGTGAGGAGCTGGCATTAGAAGGCATCACATGGGCAGTGGGGATGGAGACCAGGGAGTGGCTGGGCTGAAATGAAGATGCACCACTTGAAGTTGAGTGATCTGGGAAGAGAGATTTATCATGTAAGTACAACACTAAGTAAGAAAACACATATACTCACTAAGAGCAACAATACTTACTGAGAACACACATAAACATCAGGACAGGGCATCCAATTCGAGATGAAATGCAAAAAAAAAAATAGAAGGAAATTTTATTTTGACAAAATAGGGTCTTCTACACCATTCCAGATTCTAGAAATGGAAGCTGGGAGAACTGGGAGAATCTCAGATGTCATTTGCTGAGGTTACAGAGCTGCACTCAGCAGCTCCACAGACAACTCCTGGGCTGCAAGCAGAGGCAGCATTCACTCCCCAGCTTTGAGGTGACAGGTTGGGTTTCACCCCACACAGTATTAAGTAGCTTCTATAATCACAAATGCTCAATGTCTCAGCTCAGGAGCCCCAAGGCTGGTTCCTCTTTCATCAGCCTTTTTTTTTTAAGAGCAAAACAATTACTAAATGCACTTTGCAAAATGGCAGTGCTGGCAAGGAGCCAGTCTGACAGCCTCTGAGACAAAACCATTTTTACACTGTCAGATCCCTCTGGCTCCTGCTGGGGGTGGGTGGCCATGCAGCGTGGAGGTGGAGGAGTGAGTTGTGCAATGCTTAGCTGCTAGCTGAGCTTAAACCACAACACTTCCATGGTCATCTGCTAAAAAACAACAATCAGGACATTAATGTGCCGTTGAAGTTTTGTGTTATTTACAGACCCAAAGACAGAGCCACACAGAAATTGTGATACTTGAGTGGAGAGCAAAGATGAGCCAGGTAAAGGAGAGGTTCTAGGGCAACAGCTGAGAGCTCTCACATGCCCAGCAACATGTTCTTAGCTGGGGACAACCAGAAATAAACAGCTAATCTTCTCATTAGAGGCTCAGCTCCCACCACCAAGTCACATGGCTGCACCTTAGAAAGCTGATATTACTTGTTAGGTTTATGGCAGACAGGTAGAATGAAATTGCTCTAATTAAAATAATTCTTTTGGGGTCCTTTTTGCCAAGAGCAAGGCAGATACACTCTTGTTTCTCTCATCCTAACCTAGACAGAACTTATTTATTTGGGATTTGTCAGCTAGCACTAGAGATCACAGTAGGATAATTAAAAATATATTGCTCTAGAAGTATAATTGGGATACCAAGTTTGATGGCTACACTAGGTTAATGTGATTTGGTGAATGCAGTGATGTGAGCCCTAAGATACAAGATACACTAGAGAAAGTGAAATGGGAGAGTAGAATAGTAGCAATTTATTACCTGATTAATCATATTTAAATGGCTTTTAAATCATTTTTTACATGTTTAAATTGAAACATTCTTAAATCATATTTAATATGGTTAAAAATGAGGTACCATTTTTACCATGCAAGATGGAAGACCTTCCTTTCTCCCTACCAAGCCTTCATAAAAATGCTGTACTGCAGAAACAAACATCTGCCTTGGATGGCTTCTGAGTCTTGGGAAACACCCAGGAGAAAGAAATGCACCTCTGGTGCAGGTAGCCCTTGGCCACAGGCTGCTGATGGTGGAAAATACTCATTATTAATTACTTTATATATATATATAATATATAACTATTGCACTGCACCTTACCCAGAAGCTGAACCTGACAGCACAAAGTCAGTCCTCCTGCAAAGCAAGCAGCCATAGGCTTGTTTATATCCAAGGAAAATAAGAATATATTAGGATTCAAGAAGAACTGAAATATGGGGACCTGTGTTTTAGGTTATTATTCTACAAGCAGTGATGTGTCATATATATCTATCTATCTCACATATATATTTTATATATATATAAGAAAACATACATACATACATATATACATACATACATATATATATATATATATAAAACATATATATAAATAAAAATTATGGCTAGGTTGGCTAGTTGCTACCAGTTTTCTTTTGAACAGCATCAATATTATAGGGCAAATTTTGCCTTTTAGGAGTAGAATTATTATTTGGGGGGACACACACCACAAAACTCCCAAGAGCACTTTCTACCAGGCATGACATTTTAATACCTGAGCCAATACTTTCCAAATCACATAAAGAAGTTGAAAAAAAAATCTATTTTAAATATGTGCTGGAAGATTTCTACCACAAAATCACAGCAGATGGAGTAGAAAATTAAAAGCACTTCATATGGCTTCCTTGCTAACTTGGATTACTCTTCATTACTGCATATCCAGCATAGAAAAAAATGCAACAATTTTTATGTTTAAATCCTAATCATGGGATCACAGCAGACACTTTCTTCTTCAGAAGGGGGAGAAAAAAAATCTAATATGAAATTAATGAACACCTCCTGCTCATTGACATTTTCATGTGCTGTGCTTTTTAAAACCCACTTTTTAAACCCCAAAAAAATCCATATATGTTGCTTCTTCAGCTCCCAAGTGAAACTAATGTTCCCCTGGAATACACAGCATTGGGTTTTCTTCTGTGCAAGAAGATAGCAGCTAAAATGATCCACATTCTGCTTAAAAAAATTCCTTTCAACTAGCTGTATCAATTATCACAAGTCTCAAATAATAAAAACTTAAGCTTTATTTGTTGAAATAGAGAAACCCTACCTAAAAAATATTTCAGAACCAACAGAAAGATGCTCTGACCAATCAAGTTCAATCCTCTCAGCATTAACTGCATCAGAGATACAAAAAAAATTAAAAAATATGGTGTATAAAATTTGTGTGCTCTGTGGAAGAGAGGGGATAAAAAAAACCCCCAGGCATCATGAATAAAAGGGGAATTTTGTACTCTGTAGTCTATCTCTTTTCCAGCAATCTGAAGCTATTTTTAAGAAAGTTATATAACTAAGTAGAACACATTTTTAGATTAACAGGTTCTACTTCCCCCCCAGATAAGAGGATAAAGCAACACTGCAGAGCAGCAGTCACATAACCAGGCAACTATATTTTGCTGAAATAAAAGTGAAAATTTATACTGCCATGGGGATTTGATTTCTTCCCTGTGTGTTTTTGGTTTGGTTTTGTTTCTAAGTCTATATCTTAACTTGTATTTGATTTTTTTATGCAGGCCATCTACAGTTTGATGGTTCCCCTTCTGATGCTGATCCCCAAATGGTGAAAGAATGTTAATAGTACCATCTAGTAAAATGGAACAGGTCTCTCTGGAATTACTCACCAGGTCTTGGGAAAAAATAAGATACTGAAGGAAAAAAAAAAACCAACAAACCAGAACAAAAAATCAACTACTATAAAAAAAAATCTAGATAATAAATACACAAAAAGGTAAAACACAGTGTTTGAAGAAGCAAATCTAGATGTGTTTTCTAACCTTTAAATTGTTTAAATCACCAGCCCTAGCCCACATTTAGGTCACCATCTGGAAGCCAGCTCAGGTCACCAAGGATTAACCTTAAGCAGGATTTGAGCAGAGCTCTGTATCCTGCAGACACCATTTTTTGGGCTTCAAAGCCAAGCAGCATTCCCCTTGTTCCCAAAAGCAGCAGCACTTTGCCTCTTGGCCCTGAGCTCACCTGCTGCACTCTGCACACCAAGCCCATCGTGTGGGCAAGCTTCATGGACTCACACAGAACCAACTGATGGAATAATGGAGGAGTAATTTTTATTCCCAACAGGCATTTCTGACAGCAGCAGTGGCAAGAAGATAGAGAAAAGTCACTCAGTTCCACCCAAGAGTTGCCTGCTCTGCACTAGATGCCTTTGGAGGCCCCTTCCAGCCCAAACCATTCCATGATTCTATGAATTGAAGGGAAAACCCTCAATTTTCCTGCACTTTTTTTTCCCCTGCATCATCTGGATTTCACCATTTTGTCTCTAGCTTCTAATATTTTCTTTTTTTCAGAAGTGAAGCCATGATAATAAGTCTGATAACTCACCCTTGTTCCATTTCTAATACATCATTTCTCTAGAATAAAGCAAAAAAAAATTTACCTTTCTGTAACACCCTTGAATCACCCTCCCTTCCCACTCTCAAGGACTTAATTTGGCTTTTTTTTTTTTCTGTCCATGATGTAGCCTGATAGGTACAGTTGTGAATACAGAGGTGGGGGAGCAGAGAATGTTTTAATTGCTACCCTTGCTAATGGAAAGAACTGAGTGTTTAGATATTTATTTCCAATTAAGTAGAATTAAAACCTTGTCAGCATGAGTGAGATGACTAACAGTGAGATATAAAGGAGACCAATTTAAAAAAAAAATATTTAATAATTATTTAGAATTTGTATAAATCAAAACAATAAAGTAAAATCCTGTCCACAACCTCTAGATACTCCCACAGTGCAATGTCTGAATAGGAAAACTGAAGATTTCCTGCTACTTCATACCAAAGAAATGCTATTGTTTCAGTCAGCCTAGAAAGACCACTCTATTTTTGAAAATAGAGGGTATTTTTAGCCTTTGCTAGCAATAGGCTAACCCTGCTGGAAAAGGCTGTGCCACTAACAGTTTATCAGAGCTCACACAACTGAAGAGACACACACAGGATATTCAGGTTTGATGCACTGACCAACACCAGCAATAAAATTAACCTGAATATTAGGACATGAGGGCAGAAGTTTTCACCAGGACATCTTATGGGCTGCCCAAAGCAGCTGAGCAACCCATCCAGGTTTTATCCAAACCATATTAAGGAGATTATGTTCTGATCTCAAAATGGGAATGTGATTTCTTCTGGGAGAGGAGATTCAGAGAAGAAAAAGCCCTTCTGACATCCACTGAGTTTGTCAGCAGAAGTGAAAAAATAAATACCCATTCAGTCATCTTAACAGGCAATACATTGAAATGGAAATGTACAATTAATGAGAAAGGGAGATGCTAATTTATGTTTATGTAACAAATTACTAATAGCTGCCAAGCATATTTTCTTGTTACTACCTTTTTCCCTTTCCAAGGATGAAGAGGAGGAGCAGCACCCCAGAGAACAGCACAGAAGAGGATGCAATTCACAGCATGGCAGGGCTTGGAAGGGACCAGAAGATCATCTAGTCCAATAGATGCTCCTGTTTTCCCAGCAGATGCCCTCCACACTCAAAACCACACAGAGAAAAACACAATAAACACAAGCAAACACACCACACCCTAAAACACACCCAATTTCCAGCAGAAAGGCCTCTGACTGCCCAGTGAGGGGTTGGGAAAGGACACAGCTGGGACAGCTGACCTGAAATACCAGAGACATTCCATGCTACAGCATGTCATGCTCAGCAAAAAACTAAGGGACAGGTTTTATCCAAAGTATTTCTTGCTCAGAGACTGTCTGGGAAGTGCAAGTGGGCTGTGCTTTTGCATCACTTGATTTTTGGGTTTTTTTGCACAGTACCAAAAGTACATGCTGCCAAATCCTAAGTAAGCACCAATTCTTTTCACTAATCATTTCTGATTAGAACAAACAGAAGGAATATTTATCAATTTTTCTCCTTCAGGGAAAAAAAAAATAATTTAAACTATTATAGAATATCATGCTTGGTACCTGCTGGAAGAAGAGTGCTTGAAATAGCAAAATCCAATCTCTTTGGGGCTATCTGTATCATGTTCCCTGGGGTATNGTTTTGGTTTCTTATGTGATTTTTGGTTTTTTTTTCCTTTGGGTTTTTTTTTATATTAAAGTAACAGAGCATCAACTCCCAAATTAAAAAAAAAAAATGGGATTGAGAAAGGGAGATCAGCTTTGACTAATCATTATTTAGTCCAAACCAAGTTTTAATGATTTTTAGTCAAAGGTCTGAAAGGAGAATCAACATCATCTATGTGTCAAATGACATGTAATAAAATTAAAACCTATTTTTCACCAGAANGTAACACAGTTCAAAGTGAGAGACTCCTCTGGGTTTCAGAGCATGGAAACTGGCTTATTCTGTCAGTGACGTGCTCCAGAGAAGTCAGATCTACACAAAATGCAGTGACAATCTAGCAAGTATTCTGCATCTAATCCATAATATACCCTGAACCACCCTTTGCAGAACTCCTCTCTGCAAAAGCAACCTCTCCATAGCTATGGAATAGTGATTTCAGTCGTTAACAGACCACACTTANAGAAATGAGAAGACAACACCCACCATGTTCCTCCCTGTGAGTCAGCTGTCATTGCACACACAAATACCAGAAAGCATTGTCCTTTCCCCAACTCCCTCAGTTCTTCTGCTTTTACTGCTTGATGCTCTACAGGACATGACTTCTGTGGCTCAGCTGGCACATCTTGTAACTGCAATTATCAAAGGATCTGCCTCAAAGCCAGTACTTGTGTTAGAAATCCAAGTTAATGCAGCAACTCACACAGAAGTAAATTAATTAAACCTCACCAAAACAATTACTTGGTCCAGCCAGGAAAACAAAGAACCATCACAGAATAATTTGGTTGGAAGAAGACCTTGAACTGCCTGCACTTCACAGCTTTGGAAAAAAAATTGGTAAACATTCTTTTCAAGCATTTTGGATCATTCTTCTCTTGGAAACATCCAAATTTTGGTGTGAACTCACCTTCCACACTGTCAGAACAGGAGGTACCAATGCCAGTGTCCCCACTGTCAGAAGCTATGCTGTGTCTTCTGACAGGGTTGCTGTGGCTGCTGGATGCCAGGGGTGTGGACTGCCACAGGGATTCAGCACCAGGGAACCATCCCACTGAGGAATAATCTGAGCCTACAAAGAAGCAAGCCAGAAGATTTCATTATAGGTACAGCACAGAAATCAACAACAAAACACCAGTGAAGATGAAAACCAAATGCTGTGTTTCAGTTTGTGTTTGAGCTGTGCCAGTGGGTTATGGCTGCTTGGTGGTTTTATTTTAAATAAAATCCTTTTGCACGATTGAATGGTCTCCAAAGGTACAGTAAATACATTTTCACTATTTAAAAACATTAAATCATTCTTACAGGGACTTTAACAGGACATTTTTCATATGATTCCTCATGTAGGATTAATAACCATCTTACAGCAGGACTTTGCACTGATTGCATTTAAATACAAAGAGATTGTAGGACTGAAACCAGTTGAAGATTTGGCCAGGGAAATACAGTCATTTCCAACTGTACATGAACCACATGACCCAGCTGATCAAATAAAGCCAGAAATTAAATATAATTCATTGTTTCACTGTTACCAGTAGCTTTCAGTTACCAAAAGCTGAATCAATATATCAATTAATGAATCACTATCAATACCAGCTCAAGCAGGCAGGTTGTAGCTCATGGTTTATTTCATTTTACACACACAATTATTGCTGAGGCTGGAACAGAAATTGAGATGAAGTCATGACACCAGGACACCCAGTTGCACTAAATGCCTCAGAAAAAAAAGCATGCCCTGCTCTTGATTTTATATATTATCACATACATACACCCCACCCCCTCCAGCAGTTAGCTCTGGGTAATAGTTTCAGCAGGAAATGACTCCAAGTGGTATCAGTTCACATACAATCTCTCCTATGCTACAGCTGGGTATTTTTAGCTCATTGAAATATTTTCAAGTGTCCACCCAGAGCCCTAGGAGCAATGTGCCTCTGCAGTAACATCTGCAGATCATTACTACTTCCAGTTGTTGACTGCTTTCCAGTACATTTGTTTAGAAAAGGATGTAAAAATGAAAAAAAAAATATAATAAAAAAATAAAAAGTATATATAAATAAAAATATATAGATATAAAATAAAAATATATAAATATATAGATATATAAATATATAAATATCTAGATATATAAATATTTATTTCCCCCACGTATACAAAATACATATATACTTCCCATATAACAACCAAATGACCATAGCTACTACCTGCAGTTGTAATAGCTGCTTGCCAAGCAACCTGTAAATTGAGGAATATAATACATGTTTTCTTACTGTATGCACTATGAAACTGATTATTTAAGATGACACCTAAGACAGTCTATCTTCTGTAAGTAGTTTCTTGGAGGTCTTGGGTATGTCCTGCCCATCTCACTTGTCTCAAATTAATTCCTCTTTGCAGTTACAGCCTCTTCTTTAATACATTTTCCTATCTTTTCTTACAGATTTCAGAAGCCTTAAATTGTTTAAATTCTCCTTCCCCTTCATTCTAATACCTTATGCAATGTATTTCCTTCCTTCAACTTCTTGCTTCTTCTCCCCAAGTGTCTCTTGGAGTGTCTTTAAAACCTAAGACAGACAGGAACACAACTGGCCATGGATTTACCACTCACATCCTGAACACTCTGGCTGCAAGGATGAAGTTGACTTATGGGAGCCCAAACTAATTAAGTCAGAGATAGTTCTGACTTAGATGAGCCTTAAAATACATTTATAGAGGAGAGATTGAGTTTCATTTAGCCTTTCCTATGCTGTTCACACTGCAACAGATGCCCACCCCCGTCACTCAGGGAAGGTAATTACACAAGATGCAGTGGGGAAACACAACTCAGAACAGAAGACATAACAGACCTCATTAGTCCAAGTCATTATTTAAAAACTCATTTATTGGTTTCATTATTTTAAATTGACTTTCTGAGCCAAGATGCTGCAGGACCACCAATGCTGAGTCAGGAAAATCTACCTTTCTTGGGTTTTAAACACAAGAGGAAAGCAGTGTCATCCTACCTGGCTGTAAAATTCAACTAATAATGTAGCAAAGAAAATATATCCAAGCCCCCAAAAATACCAGAATGAGCCTTCTTTATACAGAGTGGACTGTGTCCTTGAATTTGGCCAGTTAAATATACCCACACAGTGCTGTGTTTCCAATTCCTAAAATATCCTTAAGATGCTTAAATGTAGAAATATTTTAAGTAAATATTGTTTTACCTGGATAATTAATGGAAAGCAACAGCAAAAGACTCAACTGGGTTTCACAGCAGCTACATCCTAACTTTAGGATACTGATTTTTGTATTCCACATGATGACTTGGACATGGATTGTGATTCTTCTCCAGGCTAAAGAGCCCCAGCTCCCTCAGCCTCTCCTCAGCAGGGAGATCTCCACTCCCTTCACTCACCCTGTTCCTGGGTGACTTGGTCTAGGTGCCCCTGCTCTGGCAGGGGGGTTGCACTAGATGATCTTCTTGCTCCCTTCCAACCCCTGAGATGCTGTGATTGTGTGATCTAAGTGCAAAAAGGAGCAGGGCAAAGTGGGATGAAATGACAGCCCTAACTACTGCTTTTTTACACTGTCAGATAGCTGAAGCATGACTCACCCCATACTCACATCCTTTATTACTGGGCTTTCTTGACAGAGCCTGCCAGGGATTTAAATAAGTTCTTCCAGTTTTTCAGCTGGAAACTGATTGGAGTAATCCTAAGTAAGCAGATGAAAATGTACAGATATACAGGCAGGCAGGGAAAGAAGAGGAATGCAAGAGTGTAAGCAGAGACCTACTGGGAGACAGAGCCCTTTTTACCAACATTTTTACTTGTGCAGCCTAGTTTTCACTAGTGCAGGACAAGAGTGAAAACAGGAAAGGGAAATCCAAAGACAACCCTCAAAATAAACACAAGCCTGTGTTTAATTTTTTGAGAGAGGGAGAGTTTAGCTGTATTAATACCCACTCAGTGATGCAACTCCCACCCTCTGAGGAAGGCAAGGGGTTTGCTTTCACTTTGCCACTGACAGGAGCAACACCAGGAATTCAATCCAAGTGTTGATGGCAATCCTGGGAGCTCTCCACTTCCAGAGACAGCATCTGCACAGAACAGGACCTCAAAATACTAACCACAAATGTTTCTCATTTCACATTTGGCACCCAGACCTCATATCTTACCTCATGCTTGCTATGCTCTTTGTCTTCAGCCTCCATGCACTATTCACCCCACACAAATACAAGAGGATGGCCTCAGTTTCCATGCACTTCCATACAGTAACTGCCAAGGAGGAGGGCACCTTTTAAACCTGGGAAATTCCCCACTTAGAGCATGAAGAGGGGAATATACAGGAGAAAAACCTCATTCAGTTATGCTTAAAGTTAATATGAACTATGAACATCAAAGACATGCAGTCAGCTCCTGGTCTGCTAAAAAGCTGTGCACTTACAGGTGACCACCCTGGCCTTCTCACAGAAAAAAAACACAATATTCACAGATTATTTTTTCAGCCTTTCTTGCAGCTTAGCTTTATGGGAATTCAAAAATCTCAGTCAGGTAAATTCAACTTGTTTGTCCTGACATTTTTCCTACAGAGTTATCTTTGTCCTCATCCTTTCTGTTTAAAGGGTTAATTCCAACTCCTCTATGCATAGGGAAAAGTGAAGTAATCACAGCTGCTAGAGTGAGTAAAAACTAGAGTGGTTTTTAAGTTCCCACACTTAAAGGGGATTTAAAAAAAGGAGTCTAGCAGTTTTACTTTCTTTTTTTCCAAGAGCATCATTTCTCTCTTCCTTGTAATGAGCTATCAGATCTAAAGGTATCCCCGACACTAAAATAAAAATACCAAATAAATAAATATATTTTTAAAATAAACAGCTAAAGCATTTTGCTCAATTATAAAAGTGCTGTGTTTTTCTCCCTATCATTTTTCAGAGCTGTAATGTGAATTATACACACAGCAGGATCTACTTTAACATGCATATTCTAAGAGACCAAGCCTCCAGGCTATAGTTTTGGTGCATGCTAACAGAAGTATGCATATCATCTAAGGGAGTTCCCACTTTACATTTCATTTAAAAGGATTATATTCTCCTTGACTAAAGTCATTAGGAGATATTCCTTACAAATTTCCAATACTCATGCTACAAGGCACAACTTTTCCCCCAGCTCAGCTTCTCAGGGAAAACTTCCACTCACATCTATTCAATAGAAGCAAGGTCAATACTCTGCAATTTAGATAAAAAAGGATCAGTAGTTGAAACAAAAACAAACAGACAAAAANACACTATACACCATCAGGCCTGCCCCAGGATATTTCCAGTCAAAACCAACACTTGCTGTGTTTCCATTTTCACATCTATAGTCCTTTTTGATGGCAAGCTGTACATTACAATAATTCCACCAACCACACAAAAGTCCTTGGTCAGTCAGTTTGGTATTTCAAAGAGAAAAAAAAAAAAAACCAACAAGAAAAAGTAAAAACTGCAACTGCTAGTTGTGTTTTCCATAAAGTCTCCAGAAAAAGTGATAAAATAATGGTATTTTCAATGCCCTTCAGTGCCTCTTGTACACCCACTGTGATTTTGCATCACCCTATTTTACACAAGGGATTAATTCTCAACTCTAAGAACATCTCTGAAGATTCAGAATTACAAGAGGCATAAACAACTTTGCTCTAGAATAAGCATTCAGGAGATATCTTTTAAAGAAATACAGGCTTGAAAAAAAAAAAAGTGTTATTTATTCAGAAACATCTGCAAAAGCTGCAGCTTTCCACACCATCTGGAAACTATGCCACCAAAGGAAAGCAGGCAGTAAAACCTAAGGATACCTTATAAGGCAGCTCAGATCTGACTCCAGGACAATTCAAGAATGTTTCTCTGAGCACTAAACCACTGGTCTCAACATATTAGGAAGTTTGGAAAGCATCATTTGCTTTTCTAATTGCATTTAAGTCGAATTCAGGTATTTTAATCAATAGGAGGCATCCTGACTTTGCCTGGACACTGTTTGCACTTGATTTTCCTCTGCAAAGCTGTCTCCTGCCACCTCTCCAGTCACTACCTGCTCCTCTGGGCTTGTTTCACCCTGCTTGAGTCCACTAATTGCTGTCCTGTGCCACTGATGTCACTTTTCCCTGATCCTCTCAATCTTGATGGCAATTAGGGGATTAACTGCATCCTTCCTGATAACATCAGGACCTGCAAAACAAGATTGTGCTGGGAGATTCTTCCACTGCCCAGCAGGTATGCTCCATCCACCCCATGGATGCAGCAGCAGCTTCTGCTGGGCTCAGGCAGCTGAAAAGCCTCTCTCCAGTATTTCTTTCACTGTAGGATCCTCCTGGTCCAGCTCCTGTGCCAAAGTGGGTGTGTGGGAAGCAGGAGGATGCAGGAGTACCAGGAAGGGTGGGAGCAACTACCCACTGAATTAGCTGTCAAATGAAATCATCACCTGCAAACCACACACACAAAAAAGAAAGAGGACAGCAGGATCAGTGCCACTCAGGGCATGAACTAGAAATAGGTCACTTGAGTGTCTGCACAATCAATAGGCTGCTCAAGCCCAGGCAGCCAAGCCAGATGCTGTGGAGAACAGTGCCCAGGGGGATCAGAATGCTTTAGATCAAATAATGCTTTATTTCAAATAATGCTTTATATCAAATAATGGTTTCCTTATTGTACTGGGTGCAGGTGCCCAGGTGCTGGCAGAGAACTGCAGGGGGAGGAGAGTGCAGTGAGTTAAACTCTCCAAGGATCAAAACACAGGCAAGATATACAATAAAAACAAACAAAATTGTACACTAAAAACCAATATCCATGGAGTAGGGAAGGCTGAGCAGTTGATACTCCACTATCCCTCTTTTCCTTCACTATCTGCAACAGGTTTTGCTTCCAACAGTGGCAGATGATCACTTCTGGCTGCAAGAGGCATGCAACAATTTGATTTTGAAGTAATCAAAACGTAGAATTACTTAAATCTCAAGGCTATATTCAGTCTAAATGTTTTACATGTAAGTTATCAGAACTATTCCTTACTCCCAAGACCACATACGTATATTATATATATACACATATATATACAGACTTATAACTGTATATAACAATTTGAAGTAACCCTAACTAGCCATTTCTTGCCTTGCCCAAACTTGCATTCTCCAGACATCCCCAGAGCTGGCACATCCCTGTCTGCAGACACCCAACAGCAGACCCATCAAACTTGTTAGAGAAATTAAGCTGATTAATTACAGAAATTAATCCCAGCAGCCTCACCTTTCCCACCTTGGCTGTGTTGTGAAGATGCTATGAAGTCCATGGTAACCCAAAGAGGTTACCTATGGTTCTCAGTGTATTATGACCTCAGAGTGATGCCAACAAGAAAGCAAACCAGCACTAAATCCACTCTAAAAAACCAACATCTCAGCAGCATGCAAAAAAAAAAAAGCACTTTTTTTTCAGAGAACACACTTCTGCTGAAGTGAAAAGCAAGAACAATTTGAAATGCCAAGAGGGAATAAAATTGGAGGTCACAAAATAGTCTCCAAGAAATGTCCTTGACAGTTACATTTTAAGAAAATCTGAATTAATTTGCATCTATTACTGAAAATCTGATCATTCCCCTGTGTAAACAGTTACAGGATAGTTCTTCAGCAGGCACCTAGTTTTGTAAGGGAATTTTAAGGCTTTTTTTCAACAAAAATAGGCCTTCTAAACATCCATATTCAGAGATAACTAAAATAAAACCAGTGAATGCTTTTCACTAATAACAACTTGTTAATTCTTGTTTTAAATGCTACATTCCCACACCAATATTGTACAGACAATCAGAAACCAGAGCAGGCAGTTTAATGTTTAAAGAATTCCACATTTTGGCAAAAGAAAAATTCTTTCAGCTTGAAAAATAAATGTTTAAACTTCTGCTTCCTAGTAGGATGCTACCGTTAAGTGACAAAATATTTTTCCCAAGGACAACTTCCTTTAAAAAAATAAAATAAATAAAATCTGAAGTTGCAATAATATCATAGCATAGGATTTTGTAGTTCATTAAAATATTGGCATGAAGCTAATTAACTTCCTCTTCTTTAGAGTGATTATGAACCTAAGGAAACAGGTTTGATTCTTTCCAAAGACTGATGAGGGAAGGGACAAGTATGTTGGGAATAAAGCACAGATCATATCTCAAGGTTAAACCTTTATTTGCTTGTCTCCTAATTAACCACCCACTCTCCACTAGTCCATTTTATCTCAAAATAGAGATTTTTCTCCTGGTTTTCCTACCTTCAATTTCTACTGCAACGAACACGTTGAACTTCCTACTAACCCCAAGTATTTAATGAAAGAGGGGGTGGGGGAGGGAAGAAAATACACAATATTAGTTCTCAAATCTTAAAGAGAATTCTGACAAGCAAAAGCAAAGTGACTGATGGGAATTGCTGATAAATTCACAGTACAAAACACTTTGAGCTCCATCAGGCAGCCACTGTAACTGATGCCACAACCCATGGTCTTCTGAAACAAATTAAAACTATTTTTGTAATAGTCTGGAGTCAGTGCCAGTGTGTGCTTGTGATATTACCTTCTAATATTCCTGCCCCAAACACAAATAGTCATGGACTGGAAGACCCTGAATTCCTGCAGTTCCCATCAAAATAACTGAAATCTCTGCACCTAAAATTCAGAATACCCAGAATCTCTGCAAGCTGCAGCACAAAGATAATGGAGCTGCACTTGCACTGGCAGCATTAAAAAAAATAAGATATTTCGACAAGATAAACGTGTCATACATGGAAATTAATAATAATACAGAAAACACCAACAATGGGTTCTTTCACATTATAGGGACTGAACATTAGATTACTCATGGAGATTCATGCAGCTGATGAGAACATCTCAGCTCTTGTTTTGTATTCACTGGCAGGGCTTTTCTTGCAAGCACAATGTTGCCTTTTAATTGCATCAACTAACTGTATATACAGACGAATTAAAACATTAACCCGAATTTCTGAAGGAAAAGGAAGGAAAATATTCCAACAGTTGGATTATTCCAACACTTTTCAGGGCAGAGCCAAACCACAGAGCTTCAGGGACCCCCACACAGTATCTGCAGGAGCAAATTTTTTCATTTTTAGGAGCAAAGCGGGTCGTTTAGCTGGGAATAGTCCTCAAGGCTGGAAAGAGCATCGCACAGAGCGGGTACCTAGTTCTAGCAGCCCCAAAGTCTCGCTGCGATCACTTCACCTCCGCACCCCTGACAGCCTCGGCGCTGCGAGTGACACCTCGGCTCCTCAACCCGCTCCAACAAACCGAGAGGGAAGCCCAGAAGCCAACGGCTGGTGAAGATTTCAGCATCCACCGCAGGGTCCAGCTCAGCGCACCCCGAGCTCCCCGGGCGGCCGAGGCGGAGACGGGCCCGGGCCCCGCCACTTCGCCCGGAGGCCCCGCGGCCACGAAGCGCCGCTGCCGGAGCCGCCTGCGGGGGAGGCCGTAAAGCTTCCCGCCCGCGCTGCGGAGCCTTCCTCGGGCGGTTCTGGGAATAAACCGGGCCCGGAGGAGAAGGGAGGAGAGGAGAAGGGAGAAGAGGAGGAAAGGAGAAGGGAGGAGAGGAGGAAAGGAGAAGGGAGGAGAGGAGGAAAGGAGAAGGGAGGGAAGAAGCGTGGAGCAGCCCGGCCCGCCCGCCCCACCGCCGCTGCCCCAGCGCAGCGTGGCCCTTGCGCTTCCACCCAAGCCGAGCCGAGCCCATCCCTTCCCAGGCGGGTCGCAGAAGCGTCCGCGGGCTCCTTACCCGCCTTGTAGCCGCGCAAGCCGAGCTGGGGGTGCAGCCCGCCCCACATGGTGCCGCTCCGGGCCGAGAGGGGGGCCGCAGCTCTTCGGGCAGCGGCGCGATCTCCGGCGGGTTGGCCCCGGCGGGCAGCGGAGGCGAGCGGCTCCGAGGACGGTTTAACGGCGAACTGTCGCCGCTTCGGGGGCGGCCGCCGCCCGCCCCGGGGCCGCCGCAGCCATGGTGACGGCCCGAGACCGCTGCGAGCGGTACCTGCCCCTCGCCCGACACAAAACTTGCTCCACTGCGCTGCTGCCGGCGGGAGCGGGGCGGAGCGAGGGGCGGGAAGCCCAGAGATGCTGATGCTGCCGCGCTGAGAACAGCCGCTTACATAAGCCAGCCCACGGGCCGAGCGGCGGCTGCTGGGGGCCGGGCCCGGGGGGGGCTGCGGCCCCGTTCAGGCTCCGCTCAAGCCCCGCACGGGCCCCGCCGGGGGGTTTGGGGCTCTCCCCCCAGTTAAAGTTCTCATTTTCCTCTCCTGTTTTTGTGTTAAAGGAAGAAAATTCAAAGAAAGAAACATCTAAACGATCAGTTCCGCCAGCAGATCCTTGGGATCATCATAAAGTTTAAGCCGCAGGACTGGAAAGAAAATGCTTCTGTCAGCAAGAATTCAAAGCTAGGAAGAGGCTTCCCCCCTCACTTGGCTGCTTTGAGTCTGCTTCAGATGCTTAGACCTGATTCTGCAGTAGCAGCCTCCAGATTTCTTACTTCTGCAACCTCAATCCCAGTAGAACCCCCTCCATGGTAAACTGCCTTCTGGAGAAGGGCACCCTGACTCAATCAGCAATACAATCAGCCAAAAGCATACAGAGAAGCTCAAAATACTTTTAACTTCATTGCAACCATCCCATAATTACCCCACCATCACAATAAGACAAGCAATGGTTTGGACAGCACTGCAGAGTATGATGGACATGAGAGCTTAGTGGGTGAAAAAGTAGCTCTGTGTTCATGTGGAAATACAATCAATCAATAAAATGGTGCTCAGACACTTCCTACTGAGATGCATTTTTAATTAGTAGCTGATGATCACAGAATAGCTTTTATCTCTTTGGAAAATTGTATGTTCTAGTTCAGCACAAGTCATATTTTATTCATGCCTAGGTCGGTAGGTATTCATAGTGTACTCAGTAAAAGAGAGCCCTCAGAGGTATTGGCATGAGCATGTAGAAATGCTCTATGTTGTTATTTCAACCTCTTTTTATGCCACAAAAAGCTCTTAGATATTCAGTGAAGACCTGACTTGATTTCCTCATCATCTTAACTATAGAGCAGAACTGTGGCTAGGTGGTTTTGCAGGTAGAGCCGTAGAAACATGGCCTCTAAAAACCCCAGACACTAAAAGTCCAGGAGATGCTATCAAAACCTCCAGAGTTTTGCTAGAATTCCTCTGAGTGATTAAAAGATGGAAGCATCTTCAAGAAGCCACAAATACCAGAGCACAGCAGAAGACCAATGTAGGAAACAAAACTGTTGTTGAAAACACCTTGAGGAAATTGTCCAGCCTTTGAACCCTGAAGCCAACTTCAGTAGTGAACGTTTGTGAGAGACACCATGGGGTAAACTAATCCAAGAAGGAAGAAGTGCTAAAGTATCTTGCAAACCTCAGCCATGTCCAGCCTTTTGATTGCATTTTCCATCATTTTTTAGATACTGAATGTCATTAGTAAAGCTTTTTTTCCTACTAATAACCTCAGTGTATTGAAACAGTATTTGTTTTAAACTTTCAGAAACCTCTTGAAAAGTGTGATAAGCACCTCAGACCTCCTGCAGACATGAGGTTAATTTAATTTAATGCTATTTCCAGGTTCAAAAATAACATCACTGGGGGATTCTTTTATGGGTTGCTTTTTGTTTTTTTTTTCCCTGTGAGTAAAACCATCATGATCTAAATGGGATTAAGCTGAAGCATAACCTTTGAAAGCATCATTTTTCTTTGCTTAAAGCCAGAAATGCACTGTGTTTATTCTGCACATTTGCTTTCACATTTAATAGAATTAAAAGATTACCAAAAAACCATGAATGCTAAATAGCTTAACACTGTTCTAAGAGAGAGAATGCAAACTTAATTAAGTCATCAGGTATATGTGCATACCATCAAAAAGCAACAGCAGCATTTCTGCAAGCACATCAATGTTGTTAAATGACTTTTAAATTAAAATCACAATTTTTCAGTTACTGACCCACTTCACTAATACTGAATTCCTTTTCCTTTTCAAATAAAATCCAGATATAGTTAATAAAAAATCCCAAATAGTTATGCTGGTCAAATAAAATCCAGTTTAAAAGGATACTTTTAGACCATTTTTAGACAAGACTCATTCACCCTAGAAGGTAGAAGGTGTTTACAATGCAAAAAAAAATGTATTGGACCAGTTTGCATCAACCACAAAGCCCTTCAGATTTGTTTCATGGACCTCAGGCTTAGTGTATGATGTGTATGAATCCATCACAGCATCCTCAGGCTGTTTTGCTTTCCACTTAAAATTAACACAGACAAGAGTGTTTATTAAAAGTAACTCTGTGACTCAGGCTTTGCTGTAAGTTTGTTCTCTAGTATTCTACTTTTAACACACTGCTTGAGTGACCAAATTCATCTGGAGGCATTTTAGTAAACATGCAACCTGATCTTTGGTCACAGAGAAAACAAGAAAATGAGCTTCTAAATGAGTAAATGACTGTCAATGTACATAAATAAAAGAAGCATAGAAGTTTTTATAT